>JAODAL010058788.1:0-21886 GCA_025379985.1 Phyllomedusa bahiana | reverse complement strand
AAATTTGTTGAAGCGTCAGCATTGAGCAGTATCCTTAAAGGGGTTGTCCCATTACAAAGATCAGCTTTCAACATGTTGGGAACACTAAATAAAGATGTTTTCCAAATATATTGCGTTGTTCATTTATTTTTGTTAAAGAGCTACAAGGGATTTTATCTCCTTCTGTGCTCTCTCTGGTTCCCTAAGTAACCGACCTGTGTACTTCTTCCCCCCTGCTGTTTATTCTATATGATAGCAGAGCGTGACATCATCACACAGGTCGTGGTAGCTCACAACTCCGGACAGTGAGAGCTTGTTTGTTATCCGATCTTTCAGACAAAAGACCGTAATTACTGCTATTTACTTTAACTCAGAAGCTTCCCTGGTCCTGACAGCATGAGATTTATCTAATTAGCAGAAGTCTGAATACACCGAGCTCATATGCTAATTACAGACAGCTTGACCAGGAAGTGACAGAGTAAAGCAGCATTATTTCATTCATGCATCCTATGAAATTTTGAGATGAGACAACCCCTTTAAGGTTTTAGCTATTGGATTATATCTACACTACACAGAATATATGCAAATGGCCCCATTTACCTGATTTATAACAATAGTATACCTTTTTGGCACACATTGTGCAGATATGTGTAAGCATACCCTTTTTAAACTGTAAAGAGCTGTGCAGCTGATTATGCCATCTAAAACGTAAAAAAACCACACAAAACCACAAAGTATACATTTTTATAGTGGTAGTGTATGTATTACATATTTTTATTTTTTTTAACAGTTTTTATTTTTAGATCTTTTCAATCAATAAAGGCATACAGAAAAAAACCCCACAAAAAAACAAAAAAAATTCCCAAATATAGAGGTACACAGTATTATCTCCATATAAATCAAGATAGGTAAATACAGATGTAATGTCAAAACAGTGCAGCAAGACCGTCATTCCATTAAAGGATTCCAGGCCTCCCATATTGTGCAAGCAGCCTAAAGTCTGGCTAGTATATCAGATATATATGACATAAACTTTTTCTTGCGAATCATGCAGGATTTTTATAAATGTAGAAAGCTGTGCATCGTGTACCCTCTAACTCCCAAACACCAAATAGGATTACAAACACACATACTCTCAGAACCACACAGTCCAGTATTAGACCATGCCGGATTCACATGGAGTCTAACCACCGTATTGGCACCAAGGGCGACATGTATGTACGGGGCTGCGTCAGTATTCTGGTATCTTTTCAGCCCAAAAACTGGCACAGCCCTGTATTCTCAATGTATGAGCAGGCGCACTCCAAAATTAGGTGCAATATAAAGCGCCCACGGCACCTGAGATCAGGGGACGTTCTGGAGGCGTGTCGCATTACAACCGTACGAAGCTACACATTTATGACTTTAGTACGGCACAACCAGGCACATTACTCCTGGAACAGGTAGACCATTTTAGAGGTGGTTTACCTGAGCCTCATTTGTCTCTTTATAGCTAGAAAGTCCTAAATCTATGACCCGCAGTAAAACAGCTTCATAGATTCAGGCACATTCTACGCTACTAATGCGCGCAATAAAATTGGCATCTGGGCGCCAAAAATCATACATGTCGCACTAAGTCCCAAATGGGAAAATAGAAAGAAAAACACAGAGGTGGCGCTCTATGGTGAAAGTACGTCTGAAGTAAAGCAATTAAAACACAACTATATTGGAAAAGTTGCTCACTCTCGAGCTGTTGGTGCGATCTAGAGTTATAGAGCCACAACACGCGTACGGCTCGCACTTGACCTTTATCGAGCCTCGAGAACTATAGCAAGCCGCAGGTCACTCTCATCCGGAGCCACAACAGGCACCTGAACCGAACAGCAAGATGAACACAAAAATATGGAGCCCCGCTCATCCAGAAGAAAAAAAATAAAACACTCGGTGATTACGAGGATATTGTTTTTAAATAAAGTTTTTTAGTTCATAAAAATGAAAAACGGTTACCCTTTCCATATATAAAAAACACGCACTTAACCCTTGTTCGCACCACATGCGCTTCTTCCAGAGATCACATTTTATCTGAAGAACGCCTGATGGTGCAACGCGTTATAAAGGTGTGTATTATATATAGGAAAGGTAACTCTCTATTCATATTTTAATCGACGATACAACTTATTTATAACCATATACTCTAGGCTATTATCAAGGTTTTTTTTTCCTCTGATATACGCCGGTCCATATTTTTCGTCATCATCCTTGCTAAGTCCCAAATGAGAATAATCCTTTCGGGAACACCCCTAGCTGCGAATATCACTGATAATCGATTAGGATCCATGGGTGACAGGATGTTGCCTTAATATGTCCAATTCCTGTATAGAATTGGACTTTTCTACGTAATACATCAGTACCTAGATATGATGAAACGTTTAATTGTATTCTCATACGGTAGAATTACTAAGAAGTCTTCTGTTACAAGTGCAAGTTATGTAAGTATTTTCTGTGATCTATGCTATCTTATATCCAATGATGTGTGAGTAAGGTCCAATTTACAAACATAGAACCAAATGCACTAAGAGAGACATGTATGAAGGAAGGCGCATTAAAGTGAATAGTCGAGTCTCATTTTCAGTGTATAATTCGCCTGATGTATGAAAGTGTTTTTTGTGCGTTCATAAATGGTGTAGTTCGACGCTCCTCACCTATGTGTTAGGCGCATTATGGAACTTAGGTGCATAAGTAATGTACCAAACATGTATTAAGGTTATAGGCAGGCTGGAAATAAAAGTCATTAAAATAGCATGTCAGTGAATACAAACTGATCCTGCTTGGAGGATGACAGGTCCCAGCAATACCTGTGCTGTGCTGGCTTTTGATGTATGTGGAATAAAGGGTGAGAGCAGCAAAAATACATTTCAAATTTAATGTAGTAAAAATCTACAATACAAAAAATCTGAACAACATAATCAGTGGGTTATATCATGTAAATTAGTTTTAGATTCTATTAATTTTAAATACATTTTATATGAGATTTTCTATATTTTGGGGACATTTATATATTTTAAAATTAAAATTTTAATCATCACAATTTTTCACTAAATTTAAAAAAATTTATTTTATATAGTTTGATAATTATCAGAAATTACTTTTTATTATTGCACTGGTGTAAGTTGAGAAATAAGGGACATTTTTGCCCCTTACAGCAAATATAGCTCCACTTTGACTCCTCAGGCTCAGGCAGACCACATTGAGATAGGTCTACCTGTCGGAGCAGTAATGCGCCTAGTTTTGTTGAACCACATTCATATATGGGTCTAATATTACGAGTGTGGTGTGACGCCCCCATAACGCCCTAGAACTCCCCTTCATGTTAGGCACATTTGAAAGTGTCGAGTCATACGAATAATGTGCCTAACACATTTGTTAGGTAGATTAGACATCGTAGCTGGCTCAGGTGCATTGTACAGCAGAAAAAGGGTGAAAAACTCTTTCATACATGTCTCCCTAAGAGAGACACATGTGAACGGGGTTGCGACAGAAGTCTGGAGTGTTTTCAGCCTGAGAACTAGCGCATCTATTGCATATCATTTCTTGGATCGCAATCGCAAGACGGACCCGACAGGTGCAATGACAGACACGCAGCGACGATCTCTCATGTGAACGCTGCTGCGTGTCTGTCATTGCCGGCAGTGATAATCTCACTGCTAATTGTTAGATGCATCTCTGAGTCCGTTCTGATTGATCCAGAGACGCATCAGAAAAGTGTCTCTGGATGGTAGAAGCCTGATTATTCAACGTATTAAAGCACCTTTAACTTTATATTATCTATCAGCTATTTATGAAAATAAAAAGGATTTTTGCACAAGAAAGTGAATATTTGGATCGTGTTTTGAGATGATAAATGGCGTGCTGAAGCCCTATAAGGAACTGTGAAGCAGTGTAGCTGATATATAAGTAAGGTCCAATTTGCTATTTTCTCTGTTTAACCACCAATTAATTTAAAAGGGTTGCCAGTGAAAATAGTCCTAATTTATCATCTTTTGATGTTTTCTCAGCTAATGTGTGCTTCTTGTGCTGTTTGCAGCCTCCATTCTCTGCAGCCAAGCAACAGCATTTTCTGTTTGAAAGCTATAACCATCTGTCCTGTTCAACTACGATCCCATTTCCCAGGACCCTTTGCTGGGCTTTGTCTAGCTTCTTTCCTCAAAGCCTTAGTTTCAGTATACTCCCATTGCTTCCTCCCTCGTGTTGAAACCCTTGAGAGGGTGTTGCTTCAAAGACAGCTCAGTAAAAAACCACTGGTCTTCTAATTTCCTGTACTTGAAATAGAGCTTGTTGAGACATACAGATCTACTGAGCTTTCTGTCATTGAATAGCTAATATACAACTACAGGAAGTTTAAACGAAAGTTAATTACAAAAGTTCTTAACTTTGGGAGAAATATTTCTAAAATATTTTTCCACTGTATAATCCTTCTAATTTTCATAAGCCACATTACAGTTTTTAATACCACAATACTTTTCTCTAATGCTATCCATATTTGTTAAGCAATTTTGTTTTTGCAACCTTACTGTTGTGTAAAAATTTATGGTTTATAAACTATTTACCTTCATCGGACCTTTGCCAAACTAGACCACTTTTGCTAATGGAAAAATGTTGGCAAAGTTAGATTTTTTCCTAAATGTGTTTGAGCATAAACATGATACATTAGGAGAGAAAGTTGTACTTTATTTTGTATCATTGCAGACCCACATATTGCATTGTAGCTTTTCTCCTCTTTATTGCATATGCTAAATATATTCTGCAGTTAAATGGATTTTACAAAACATATTGCCAAAAGTAGGTTAAAATATTTTTATTTAAAATTGCATTTTCCCTTTAAGACTTTTTAGTGAAAAATAAAGATCTTGGACAAAGTAGGATTCTCTAAGTTTTGAAAAAGACAACACAGGAACAATAACATCGGTCTACCTATTCCATAATTCTAGTTATTTTGGGTGATGCTTTCATTCCTGGAAAAATGACAATCTGCAGTGTTCCAGTGGGAGACAAGGGAAGCCCACAGAGTATCAAATAAGAACAAGACATTGAGGTCATTGCCAAAAAATAGCAGAAGACAGCAACAGATATATTTCTAAGATAGATTTTCATGCTGTAACATCTTTTGCTGAGTCTGAAAGGGGAAATGTATTAAAGAAACTTGACCCCATCATCAAAAATAGTAAATAACACAGCTTTCTCTTTATTTCAAGGTGGATAAGAAATAAACTGTTGACCAAAGGAAAAAAAAAAATTACTGGATCGAGAACCAAGGCGTGGTCAGTGCAAGACAGAGAAAACCTTAACATCCACATAATTAGAAAATGCTTGTAATCAAGAATAATGAAACTGCAGAGGATGCATAGTGTTACAAATGTAAGTATAGACCTTCCAGTTATGCAAGATTTACCGCCAAAAATTATTGGACCACAACAAGACCTCTAATGTTTGTTTCTTTAAACTATACACATAGTATGTTTGTCTAATATATGTGTTTCTGTTAATAATAATTTTGACTTGTTATTGAGTCATAGTAAATGAGAGAAGGTATAAAAAAAAAGCAAAAAACAAAAAAACAAAAAATCAATACATGATTTTTTTGCCACTGAGAATATGATGGGTTAAAAGTTTTGTCTGTGACAGTGAAATTGAGGCCAGCTGTAGGTCATATTCACGTCCCAGTCACAGGAAAATGAACCTGTGAGACAGAACCTAATTATCTGCTAAACCAAAAGCCAGTCTCAGTTCAATAACTTACGACAGAGCTGGCAGACAGATATAGTGTTACCATGGAAACACCAAAAAAACCTTTTGACTGCAGACAGGAACAAGAAGGAAAACGAGACTATAACCCTAAGTGTGCCGGTGCTGTTTCATTGTCCTCATATGGCAACACAGTCTGCGCCCACCTTTCAAAATGTTTTTGTTCCAAAAATTTATTGTAGATCGCTGTATTGTTATTTTAAAAAATGTAACCTTTTCTTTGTGAAAAAACATGGACTCGAGGAAGAGCCTGCAAAAATACTGAGCAGGCTAAATGTTGCACATTGTGTATTTCTATGACATTTTATTTTACATTTATTGCCCAATGCATCAGTTAAAGTTGCTAGTGTTTATGTTGCTTTTGGAGAAGGGACTACACATTAGTATTTCTATTGAGTAGATTTCTGGTGCCTTACTTTGAAGGAAAGCGTTTCCCTATCCTCGCCCAAGAAAGCAAATTGTCATGGAGATAAAAGAAATAAATGGCAGAAAGTAAAAATAGTCCTCAGACAAATAATATTTAACCAGAATGGTTATGGATATCAGGGACCAGTACTGTTAGGAAAGAGCGCCATTTGCTAAATATTTTTTTCAATACTTTGTAAATTGGACAGTTATAAATATTCTTGAAGGGGTTGTCAAAATTGGACAATAGCTTATTGTTAAAAGGGCCCACTGAGAATAAAATGTTCTTTCTGCTGGGACCCCCAGCTGTAATTTCTGGAGAAAACCACAATACTCATTGAAATTGATCATGATTGAGATATAGATGTTTATAGCTACTCTTCACTCTTTAAACTTTGTGACAAACATTGTTACATTTTACACTGCTACCTCCATCAGATAATTTATTGGATATATATGGACCTCTTCATTCATTCTTAGTATTTGTCCTCTGACTTATTTTCATAATCCTTCTTACATCCTAAAACATCTAAAAGCATTCAACATTTGGCTCTTCCACCAAATCAAACCTTCGAATGAGTCTTCCTATGTCTGACACTGTTTTGAATGATCCCTTTGAACAATAACACCATGTCAAAGGTCCAATATTGTTTCATCCCCTCTCTTCAGCACCAGAGTCATGTAGATGCATTCTTAAAAAAAAAGTGTTATAACCTCAGGAGGTGAAGATTTATAACTGAAAAACACTATGACTTTTGTCTTACCATTTTCACAGACAAAGATGTGAATTACCCAAGAAGGCGTAAGTGGGGTCACATCAGTTTACTAAGAGAGCATGAAATGATTACAAGACATATTCCCGACCTCTCATTGACAGATTTGATAGATGCTCTAGGCTTTACAGGACTAAAAGACACAAGTGTAAGATTATAATGTTCTAAGGACATTGAAGAATAAGAGAAAAGCAGACACCAGTCAGACACCTTGGAACGCCCTTGTCTTACTCAGAATTGCAGCTAAACAGAAAGATGTCATATCCATGATGCCCACTATGAAATATCACATTTTTCTTTAGAAACATCCTGGCATTGAATCAATCACTTGAGCATCCACCAAATAAGAAATTAAAAAAAGATATTTTTACATTTCTGCATAAACGTCACTATGATTTACATTCTACCTTGATGATGCATCTTACCTTAATGATGTTTCGTCCATAATATCACCATGTGACCTTATGATATCTTGTGGCACGAATTGGTCACTGTGGTCAAGTGATGTCATTGCATACAACTCATCATCATAAAGGGATTTTAACATTTGAGCAGAGATGGAGGTTGGTAGCAATGAAGTTAATCATCACTTCAGACATAATAAGAATTAAAGCAACATTCAATGTTTTTCTTTTTGGAATCATTTTAACGGAATTCACAAATTCTGCTTTAATTCGTGATCCCTATTTTGGATATTTAGCAAATTATTAGTCATCATATTGTATATTTACCATAAAGCATAGCCCAACGGAGCCCTACATGACATGAATAAAGTCTAAATGGGGACAACTAATGACGAGGGTACTAATTCAAAATCTATATTACAGCACCTCACTGATGAACAATTTATAATATTGGTGTTGTCTTACATGGTAAAAGGGTCTTTGTTCCTCCTAAGGAAGTATAGCCTGGTTGTAACTGGTTTCCTCTGCACCATATATAGCTATGTCTCAGGACATATTCCACATTTGAATTTGAAAAGGCAATTGCATAGGATGGACAAGGTTAACTGAACAACGTTATTTGGGTTTCTTAGGGCAATACTATTTGTGCACTGTAGAATTATATTATTTGTGTGCTATATGGTACCCCATAAACAGGGGGCATTAACAGAAGGTACTACGCATTGCACAATCCCACCTATGGCTAGTGCTGCTCTGCTATGTTTTGCTCATGGATTTGTAGGTACTAGAAAACGCTGCAATGGATAGAGGCTTTAATCCTGAAAGAAGTTTTGTCATGAAGCAGTGAGATGGCCGTGTAGTTCTGAATGTAGCCGAGCGAGCGTTCTCATCTATACTCGGAGCTCTCTTAGACATAAATGTCCATCTCCCCATTTAATGAGGAAAGGAATTTTGCTTCATGGCCACATCCATTTAATTAACAATTTTAACATGTAGAAATATTATTACCATACAAATCAGTGTTAATTTTATATCATGAAAATAAAAATAACTCAATAATTCAGCTACAGAAGAACTGTACATCTGAAACAGCCACCTCATGGGCAGGTCATAGAAGGAACAATTGAGGGTTTCAAGAAAGGATTAGATAACTACTTGTGACTTATATTTTGATGTATAAAATTCTTAGAACGTTGATTCAGTGCTTGAAATATTTTGGATGAGGAGTGAAATATTCCTATTAGGGCAGATTGGAATGTGCCTTATGGGTTCCATATTTCTGGGTCAATACCCCTACCCTTCTCTTTATCCACATCTTCTTCCCACCTTTTGTTGAACTTGAAGGACATGTCTTTTTTTGTACTAACTATGCAATCTATAATACAAATGATGAGAATGAAAAAGTCCTAGCTTAATTTTTTACAGCAAAACAGTACAAAACTTGAAAACAGCTACATGGCATTGCTGTGAGAATGATCTTTTTCCCACTGATGTAAATTATGGATTATACTGTCATATATTAATACTGACCATCTACATGGTCTATAATAAAAATACTGTTCTATATGGTCCCACCATACAAACTTTGAAATTAATTATAGCTATCTATTAAAAGTCTGTAATATGTGTTCTAGTTTTCCTTGCATTACGTCTATAACACATGGGCTTAACAACCAGAGTAGACAACAGAGGAACCGCTATGATGCCCATCCCTTCCAAGAGTTGAGGTGCATTTTGTGATCTGTGGATGATTAATGGAGAGAATAAGAAAATAAGTGCAGATCAGAGAGAGAACAAAGAATGGGAGATAGAACAAATAGACTGCAGCGTTGTTGTTTTTTTTTTAACTGCAAAGATTAGCTTTAAACATTTAGGGACAGATAATTGAAGACTTTTTCTAAATACATTAGTTTTTTTAATTTTACTTAGGTCAGGAGATAAGAAAGATTTTATCTGCTCTGAGTAAACACAGGTTTCTGTATTCACATATCCATATCTCCCTTCCTGATTAAGTAGAGGGGGCCTTGATGGACGCATCAAGGATGAGTTGGCTGGTCCTGACCTACCTACCACCCTAGACGACCTCATCGCTTTGGCTACCCGGATCGACATCCGTTTTGCTGAGAGGGAGTTACAGCTTCGCCAACAGCCAGTGTCCACCCGGCCTCGTACCTTGTACCAGAAACACCAAGTCCACCTCGCCTTACACCTGCATTCCCACAAGATGAGCCTATGGAAGTCAACTGCACTCATCTCTCTACAGAGGAACACACCCGTCAACGCAGCTTAAATCTGTGCCTGTACTGTGGTGGTGCCCGACATTATCTTAAGAATTGTCCAGTCCACCCAGCTGTGCCCCGTAAACCTAAGTGCCAAGGTTTCGTTGGTGAGGTGACCTTAAGGGAACGTGCGCCTGCTCCTCGTCTGACAACTCCGGTTACTCTCCGTTTTTCGTCTGGTCCTGCTTCTGAAGTTCCTGTTCTTCTGGACTCCGGCTCTTCCGAGAACTTCATCCATCCATCTCTACTGGAGAAGTTCTGCCTGCCTGTCTCCCATTTGGAAAAACCACTATGTTTCTCATCCATCAACGTGGAGATCCTGAAGCAGCCATTCCGGTTCCATACCCAGCCTGTGTCTTTCGGAATTGGAAGTTCCCACCAGGAAAAGTTGACCTTCTACGTCCTGCCAAGTTCGTCTGCTCCAGTCCTGCTCAGGCTTCCATGGTTCCAGCTTCACAGCCCAACCCTGGATTGGAAAACGGTTGAAGTTGTCCAATGGGGCAAGCATTGCCACTCTCGCTGCTTCAAACCCGGCCAGTCCTGCCCACCCATTTCTCTGCCCATTTCTGCTGTTCTGCCTGTGGAGCTACCTCATGTGCAGGAAGAGCCTCCGGTCTGTCAAGACACCTCTGATTCCTACCCAACCCACCCCTTGCCTACGGTTTCTACTTCTTCTCCCCAGGTCCAAGAAGATTTCCGGGACTCTCTGGACACCTCCTCTGAAGACAGTTCCTGAGATACTGAGGAGGAGGTGGTTACCCCTGGCTGTTTTGTCGGTATCCAGCTAACTCGGAGGGGAGGACTTAAGGGGGGGGTACTATCACGGTTTACGCCACGGTCCCTGCTATGGACCGTCAGCATGCCCGTGTCTCTCGTGTCCCGGCCACTGCTACAACATTCTCTGGTGTCCCTGGCTCTGGTCTCTCACCTGTTCCGATACCTGGCAGTCCTGCAGCTGTTTCTGCTGGCAGATCTGAGTCACCATGGCTTCCTCCTGCCCCCTGGCGTCCTGTGCGCACATGTGATCCTTCTAGGGGCACGCTCACGGCACTACACTGTATTTAAAAAGAATGTTCCTGCCCAGTGACCTTTGATCCCTGCCTTCTTAGGAACTTCCTCCCTATGCTCCTGGTCAGTTCGTTGTTGTGTTTCTACTGCTTAGAGCTTGACTCCTTGGATGCTGCATTGCTGTTGTAACCAGTATATTTAACCTGTACGTTTACCAGTTCCTGCTATACTGCCACTGCACCAGTCTGCTAATACCCGCTGTTACCTGGCGTCATACCAAGCCTGCTATCGTCCTGGGAGTGTGCCATCCGTTTAACGGCTAAACCTGTGGTGCCCTGTGACCGTTTCAGTACCGGCTATCCAGACTTGCACTTTGGCTACCCCCCCCCACTTGTGTTACCATCTTCGCCGGTGGTGGGCCCAGAGGATCCGCCATTCCCGGGCATTTCCAGCCATCCTGGTTGGAAATTGTTACACCGATGCAATTACTGCTGAAATGAACCAGAGGGCTATCAGACTTGTGTCTAAAACAACAATTCAGTGAACCCTATTGAAAAATTGGGCTCTGCACCAGACAGACGGTCACTATACTAGCAGAAAACAGTTCAATGTTCACAGCAATAGTAAGAAAAGAGGAAATGATTCTGCATCCTTGTAAAATCTTCAGAATCTTTATTGAGGAAAGCAGGAAGCCATCAGGACACAAGACATGGAAAAACAAGCCCCTTGCGCATTTCAGGCTTTGTTCAGCTTTTATTCATAGCTTGGTTTGTAACAGAAAGTGATGTGGTATATTTGTCAAACAACAACCAATCACAATGAGTAACAAAAAGCACATGATCACAAACAAAAAAACACACTTAATGAAATATAAAAAAACAACATTTAGTTAAGCATGAGGGGTGGCATGTAGCCATCAAAAAACAGAAAGTTTTAATTATGCTTGTAGGTAAATTTTTGGAGGTTTTTCTCCCAATAGGTCCACCCAGGCGTTTAGCGGACCCGTGGGTATAAACTACATAGGACTTTCAATTTTCATTATTTCCCAATAGGGAAATTTGCGGGGTTTTTTTGTTTTATTTTGCAAATATTTTTTTAAGGCAAAAATTGTGTTTTTATTTTTCTCCCGGGGGTCTTTCCCCGATTTCTAACAATTTCATTTGTTGTATAGAACCATTCTTGATGTAAATAAATTTGTTTGGAACGTCACAGTTTGCCATCATTTTGCAGATTGTGCCAATGTTGCCTGTGATTTATTTGTTCCTTCCATACCTTCTTCATCTAATGATGCCTTTTCTTTTAATGATTTTGTTTCATTGTCTAAAGTTTAAACTTCAGACACAGAATCTTTGTTACCAACCAAAACAAATATTGTTATCCTGTTCCATTTTGCACACCTTTCCTCAACAGATTTCAGGAATTGGTTGAGAAAGATTTAACTCAACTCTATATCGATGTGCTATGAGATAACTAGATGGGATTCCTAATATAGTGATTAATCAAGCCGACAAGGGGGGGTGCAGTTGTTGTTCTTCATGCTAATGTTTTGCGATCTAGTAATTTAGCTATGCTCATAGACACACATATCTTATTTGGGGAAAGGGGTTTCAATCCAAACAAATGTTTTCCCAAAGGGATAAATTTTGGGACTTTTTTTCAAAGGGGGTTGGGTTTTGGGGGTCAAATTCCCCTAAGCAATCAGATTTCTGGTACCTTAACTAGATGGTTGTAGCTGTTTTCTGTTCTTTCCCAAAAGTACACAAACCTGGCTTCCCTCCTCTTTCCATCCCATTGTTGCCGGGCATGGCCTTCAATTAGTTCCCATGTTTTTTGGGTTTAAAACCAATTCATTTTTAAAGGGAACCTTTTCACATAGTTTTTTGCCCCCCTTGCTGGGGAAACAGAAACAAGCTGGGTGACAGACCTGTTTGTTTCCATCCCTTGGTGTTCATTTTTTCCCGGGGTTAAAGAGGGTTTTGTGGGTTTTTAAGTTTTTAAAAGGGGTTCCCCAATTTTTATTCTTAAAACGGGTTTTAGCCCCCGCCCCCCCCAAAAGGGGCAAAGGCCCCCCCCACTGACAGTTATTCCAAAAAAATTCCCCTATTCAAAGAAAAAGGGTTTATCATTTGAGGTGGGGGGGGGTTTAACCCTCATATGGGGGGGGATGAAAAACCCCCCTTTTCTTTTGACTTTTTTTTCCGGGCTAAAAAACGGGGCAGTTTTTTAAAAGCTTTAAAGGGGTTGTCTCACTCATTAAAATTTCATTTTACCCCTCATTTCCTGTTTTCTTGGTTTCATTTTAAAAATTCAGGGGCGTGTTTTCGGTTTAAATTTAGGCAGCAATAGAAGCCAGGTCTATAGCTATAGAAACCAGTCGGGCACCCTTTTCGGGGAAAAGGATAAAAACGGTCTTGGTATGGGAAAACCCTTTAAGTGAAAAAAAGCTCATACAAAGGGGGGATATCTGGGGGAATAGGTTAGGCACGTAATGACATAATTGCAAAGTAAATTTTTTTTTGCAAAAATCAATTTTTTAAAAAAGAAACCCTTGTAGTGAAAAAAACCCCTTAAAACTCAATTAAACTACACCAATCTTACGGGAATTTAAAGGGAAACAGGCGGGAAAAAGCATGTCTGTCACTAGCTTGTGCTGCCCTCAGCAAGGGGGCAAAATTCATGTGACAGGTTCCCTTTAAACCCCCTTAGTCCCCACACATCCTGGTTTCTTGAAAAAATACAAAATTTTTGGTCTTTAATGGGACGGGTCTTGTTTCCGTGGGATCTTTACAAAATTTTTTGGTTTACAGTGATGTCAGCCCCTTTTTACAGTTAACTGTACCACATAATTTTTTCCCCCTTTTGGGTTGCATTACGATGGTTTTTTGGACCCCCTTACGCTCCTATAATGATATCTTATCAAGTTTTCTTTTTTTTCATTTTGGTTTCTTTCCCCAAATAACAAAACCCCTTTTTTTTTGTTCAATTTCTCGGGAATTTTCCGGGTGTGGTCTTTGGAACAAGTTTTTCACCCTTTTGGGCCCAAACATTAAAAAGGTCTGGTGGGATTTTGTTCCTTTAAAAAAAAACCCACAGAATGCACAGATACCTTCAGGAAAAAATTTAATTCTTAGTTTAAAAAATTTTAACTTTTATTATTTTACTTAATATAAAACAAATAAAACTAATTTAAAATCCCTATTTTTTCCCCTACAAACTAAAAAAATTTCCAATAGCGAAAAACCCCCCCCAAAAAAGGGGAAACCCCAAACTGGGAAAAACCTACACTAAAAACCCGGGTACCGCCCTAAAAAACTATAGCCAACACCTAAAAAGGGGACAAAAACCAAAAAGCATTTTTTGATTCAAAATAAAAAAGGGAACAAGCAAATACACAAATAAACCCAACCCTATCACCAAAACAACAAAAATAGAAAAAACCCTTTGGTTTCCCCGGGCCCTGACGCTTTTTCCCCCACAGATACTTTTGGGTTCATCGGGGGAACAGAAAAAAAACACAGTGTGAAAGTGATGATATAAATATCTCAAAAAAGAGCCCAATACAGTAGGATACAATGATCAAAAAAATGCAACCCCAAAGTTTATAAAAAAATTATCGTTTGGGTTTTCCAAAAAAAAATTAACACTTTTAAAACTTATGCCCGTTAAAGTTTTTTTCCCTTTGGAGCATTAAAAGGGTAGATCCCAAGATAAGGGTTTAAAAAAATATCCCCCATTCAGCATGAGGGAAACCCGGGAAAAACCCCCCGGCCCTTCTCAATTATTTATAAACGGGAAGTTAAATACCTTCGCATTTAGCCCCAAAAGGGCGGAAAGGTAAACAAGCCCCAAAAAAAAAAGCATGGCGATTAAAAAAAAACCCGGGACTACCCGTGCTGAAAGGGGGATTTCCCAAAAATTCCCAATAGGTTTTCCGGGGACTCATGCGCACCGGGGCCCAAGGAAACGATTGCATAAACGGGAAAACCCGCGCGTAGCAGATAGTGGAACAGAAAAAAAAAAATTTAGCCCAGTTATTACTACATGTGTAAGTGCGCGTGAGCGCCTGAGGCCACAATTGCGCCCATTTGGCCCCCACCCGGCAAAAGCGTTCATGGCAATTAAAAGGGGCAAAAAAATTTAACAAAAGGAAAACCAATAGCCCCTAAAAAACGCGACCAAGTATATGCAGTCCCCCTAGGGAAGTACAGACAAAATTTAACAAAAAATTTAAATAATACCGGTCACATATGCTTTATAAAAGGCCAAATTCCAAATAGCGATACTGAAACAACATCAAGCCAGATGACACAAGCACCATTATCAAACTTGCTGAAAAAAATATAATCACCTAGTCAAAAAAAAGAATAGGGAAAAAAAATTTTCGGGAAAGACATAAAAAAAAAGAAAAATACTGGGAGAGAAAAAACCAGGCCCAAAAAAATAAAGGGGAAGAAAATGTAAAGCATATAAAATTGATATCTAGTGATTAAATTTAAAAAACAAAGTTAAAATACAAAGTTAAAATTTAAAAAACTATAATAGTGGAAAAAGAAAGAAACGCAGAAGTCAAAAAAGAAAAAAAGCTTCCTAAATTCATTTGTCCAAGCCATGCAGTGTTTCCATTGTGTGGTTTGGACATTATATTGATGATCTTCTGTTCATTTGGAGGGTTGATATTTCTGCCTTTCCTGGTTTTGTGACTTTCTCAAATAATAACCCACTAGATTTGATTTTTTCATTCACATATGGTTAATGAATGTCATATTGTTACATAGTTACATAGTTAATACGGTTGAAAAAAGGCCATCAAGTCCAAACACAAATTGTAAAAGTAACGCTAGTAACACTATTCTCCATGCTGGATCTTGTCACCCTTCACGTGTCATCCAGAATATTTCTGTGAGTGAGATAATCCCTGCAAAGAGAAATTGCACTTCTACCCTTGATTTTGAATCAGAGGCTGACAAATTTCCAACAGATTAAGATGCCATTCCTACTGTATTGGGTTTTTAAAAAGTGATAGGGCAGATTGCAATGTTTCTGGGCCGGGGAAAAACTCTGAAAATTGGGGTTTACAAAAAACTGCAAAAGCTCTGGAATACCCACTGAAAAAACTCCTATTGGTTTCTCTATTACATATCGTTTAAAGTTTAAGCTAATGTTCTGCATAATCAAGATTTTATCATTAGATTCTTCTTTAGAGAAAGTGTTTGAAGCAGGTCCTCCCTTTTTTTGCCATAAAGCATCTTTTTAAATGGGGCCATTCTGTTTGTCCTTGTTGCAATGTCATTAACCCATTTACGCACCTTGACGTACCAGTATGCCATAGTGTAGTGTGCCAGAGTGCTGCAGGAGCCCAACAGTGATTGACAGCTAGGCTCATGCAGTTGCTGGCAGGAGCAGAGATAGCTCCATTCCTGGTGGTTTAACCCCTTATCTGCAGTGGTCAATAGCGATTGCAGCAGCTAAGGAGTATGACAGCGGGAGGGAGCTCCCTCTGCTCTCCATCAGAACCCCTGCAACAAAATTGTGGGGTTTCGGTGGTTGTCATGGCAACTGGGGGGGGGCCTCAGACAATGACCTCCAAGCTGTTATGATGTACTCCTGTCAGGCTCTGCCTAAAGGTGTAGTTCGTATTGACCTCACAGGTGTTTCCTAGATTTTGTTTAGCCTTGGACAATAAAAAAAAGCAAATTACATTTTTACTAATTATATATAGAGTTAGCATAATGTTTTGTCTGTGTTGTTTCATGTACAACGTGTCATTTGCAGTATATTGGATGCACCATGCAATGCTTAAAGAAGTACATCCATAAACAATTATCGGACATTCCACATTTTGAAACCATCATAGTGTCAGCTGCTTCTTTCCCTGTTGCCCAGGTTCATGCTCATACTTCCTCTGTCAGAGTTTGGGGACTTTAACATTTTTTTCTACGTCTAGAGGTGGTGACTTTTAGTGAAAACTCCTTAATTTTGAAGCATAAATAACAAAAGCTACCCATATCTAGCTCAATAATGGTCCCTGAAAGTCTTCATTCAAAATGTAGATTTGGTCATGCTTACATACAACTCTTACATACAACTCTCCATTGTGTTTATGGGAGTTTTCAGTACAGGTAAGCGGTTTGCTCGGTTGTACTTGGAACTACTATAGAACAGAATGGAGAGTAATACACAGACATGACCCACTCTCTGTTCTGAATGAAGACTTTCAGGGGCCCGTTCCATGACTGCATATGTCGGTACAAGTATGTGCAGTTTTTAGGTAATACTACAGTTTTACAGGCAACATCATGCACCATTAGCTACCGCATGCCCTTTAAGTAAGTGCACACAGTTTTTATATATATATAGCTGTGTAGAAATAGCCTAAGGCTGTGTGTACATTGCAACTCCTAGAGTATACATCTAAAATATCTACATCTAAAGAGTCCATTTTCCTCATGGAAAAAGTAGTTATTGGGAGTTCAGTAGTTATTGGGACATGACTGGGTTTATCTTTGTCTTTGGTAATTTACTGTAAAGGAAAGTCTGCTGTATTTACCTGTAATATAAAAAAAGAACATAAACCAAAGTATACCGGCTTGATGGAGGCCAGGTGATGGTTTGATGAGGAAAATGGACTCTTTAGATGTAGATTTTTTAGATGTATACTCTAGGAGTTGCAATGTACACACAGCCTTAGGCTATTTCTATACAGCTAAAGTTAAAATATCGGAAATCTGGCGGTATTTTAACTTTGCCGCACCACTGTTTTTGGCGCAATTTTTGTGCAAAAAAACATGGTCAGTTTCTGGATTACCCAATGCCTGTACATTGAGGCCAGGGAATCCGATGGGAGTCTGGCAGAAGGTAGAATATGTTCTATCTTCCACCAGCCGGCGGCTCAGTTGAAAGTCTGTGCTGTGTAGACTACAACCAGGATTTTCTATTGAAGTCTACACAGAACTAGGTTCAGTCGGATTTTCAGCCGACGCTAAATGCTGAATCCACCATAAATTTGATCAAAAACCTGTGTTGTGTAGACATAGAACTTTCTGTAATATTAATACTTGTTACTCCTGCAGCATTATCAAATGAATACTTTCTACTCCTGCAGCACTCTCTATAATATTGATAATAATATTGATTTATTCTCTTATATAGTCTATTATATTATTACTGGTTTATCCTTCTACTTGTTCCATAATATTAATGTAGGTTTCTCCTTCAGGGAATGTAACATGTTAATGAAAGTGAAGGCACCACCTTGCTGCTGATTTAAGCCGCTGGACTGAGGATATTGATTAAACTGCCTTTGTGTCTAAGTGCAGAGAGAAGGAAAAGCGCTTCTGGCAGCCAAAGACTCAACATTAAAGAAATGCATCCTGAATAGAGCAAAATGGAATCCAGCATTTAATTAGACGAAATAATGAAACTGCATTATAACGATAAGAAAATAAATCGGCCCGTAATCCATGTGGATGAGCAGAGGAAAAGCATTGCAGCAAATAAAGAGCATCAAGTTTTGTAGTTAGTGCCTGTGATTTGTATGACACATGTTGGATTCACACATAGTTTGATGCATGTTTCACTGCATTTTTATAGTTTTTAATAGATTTATTTTAGGTTAAAAAAAACTGTAGTCAAATGTTTGGCCTTATTCACAATTCTGTATGAAAAAATGGATCCAATAATCAAATAGATTATTTACATTTACATTTATTTACATTTGTGTAATTTTATTTCTGTATTATGTATGTCTTAATTTGACATTTTGTTGTGTTTGTTACATTTATGTTAAAAAATTCACATTTTTGCTAAAATACGGAAGTAAAAATGAACAAATATTGATGTAAACTTCATAAAAATAGATCATGCCATTTTAATTTTCACCCGCTGACTTCTATAGGTTGAAAATGCTGCAAATACAAGTTGTTGTTGTGGTTTATTGTGGCAGTCATTGTTGCTGTGGTGTGGAGCCTGTGAGGTGGTATGACCTGAAGCCGGGGGGCTAGGTCTAGCAGCAGTGGGGGTGTTGTTGGGCCACTTGGTTGTTCCCCTTGCTGGTGCTGCTGGTGCTGTGGCTGCCATGCAGTGTTATTCCCATTAGTGTAGGGACCCACTTTATAGAGGTCGCTGGGAAGTGGGAAGTGGGCTTACACCATTTGATAAAAAAGTATACGAAGAACCTCCTGTTCACTATTGAAAATATTTAAAAAAATGCATATAAAACATAAATGTGAATAACAATAATAATATATAGGAAATGGAAACAATGAACTTATATGGATCCAATATATGTTAGTATAAAAGAACCCTTGCTGTAACTAGATCCCAACTGCCTGTTGACTATAAATGTCGACATCTAACACTGCACTGACAGTAGTAGTACTATATGATCATACGTTAATATAGGGTCCCAGTTATTGGACCACCATAGGATTGATGTTGTAACATCTCTGATATGTCAAGAATATATAATAATAGAATAAAACTTAAGGGCCACTCACAAGGCATTTTTGGATACAATTTTGGATCCACGTTGGATCCGAAAATTGGATCCAAAAATGCTGCAGCGATGGGGTCCTAAACGGATCCAACACTTATCCACACACAGCTGCGTGTCTGCATGCAGCAGGATTGCACCCTGTAGTTTAAAATAGGGCTCATGCTTAGTGTTGAGCGATTGCGTTGGTCATCGACATCGGTCGATGGTCGATAGTCGACCATCATCGACAAGATAGGGCGATAGTGAAGCAGTCGATTATGAGCGATGACCATTAAAGTCTAAGGAGAGCAACAACACCTTCATTCTTACACCCAAACGGGATGAACGAAGCAGCTGAATTAACATCCCACAACGTCAAATGGATTAGTGCCTTATCTTAGGCAAACACACTTAGGTTATAAAGCTCACAGAAAAAAAAAAAATACACACAAACCTTCACTATCCCTGTTCTTTGTACCGCAGCATGACCCTTGAACCTGATCACCCACAAATTAAAAAGTGCCAGAAGGCAGCTGATTTGAACCATCATCTTACTTGAACTGGGAATTGAATATTCCTGTCCTGAATGCAGCATGAGCCCCAAACTGAATGACCCCAAGATTTAAAAGTGCCGGAAAAAGGAGTCTTTCAAACCACCATTTTCAGTTGCAAACTGTACTTGACTTAATCATGTCCAGGGCACGCATGGAACCCCATACCTGCATGACCCCAGATTCAAAAGTTGACGATGAAAAAGGAGAGTCTTTCAACCACCATTTTAGTTGAACTGGGACATTGGTCTATAACCTGTCCTGGGCACAGCATGAGCCCCAAACTACATGACGCCCCCATTTAAAAAGTTGCCGAAAAGAAAGGAGTCTTTCTACCACCATTTTAGTTTCACTGGAATTGACTATATCTTGTTCCTGTAACGCCAGAAATGCACCATTAAACCTGTTCTGACCCACAGATTAAAAAGTGCCGGGAAATGGAGTCTTTCAAAACCTTTTTTGTTCACTGGACATTGACGTAACCGATGCCTGTCCTGGGCCACAGCATGAGCCCAAACCTGCATGAACCCCAGATTCAAAAGTGGGGAAAAAAATAGGAGTCTTTCAACCCACCCATTTTAGTTTTCACTGGAATATACTGTCCCTGTCCTGGGCCACAGCAATGAGCCCCAAACCTGCATGACCCCGATTCAAAGAGTGCCGGGAAAAGGAGTCTTTCAACACATTTTAGTTGAAACTGGGACATTGGACTATAAACTGTCCTGGGCCACAGCATGAGCCCAAACCTGCAATGACCCCCATCATTTTTAAAAGTGACGGAAAATGGAGTCTTTCAACCACCATTTTAGTTTCACTGGAATATTGAGCTAATATCTGTCCTGTACACGCAGTGATGACCATTAAAACCTGTGCTGACCCACAGATCAAAAGTTGACGGAAAAGGAGTTCTGTCAAACTACCATTTTAGTTTCACTTGGAATGACCTATACATGTCGGGCACAGCATGAGCCCCAAACTGCATGACCCCCACATTTAAAAAGTGCCGGAAAAGAGAGTCTTTCAACCACCATTTTGTTTCACTGGACATTGACTATACTGTCTGGGCCAAGCATGAGCCCCAAACCCGCTGACCCCAGATTAAAAAGTGCCGGAAAAGGAGTTTTTCAACCACCATTTTAGTTCACTGGACATTGGACTATACTGTCCGGGACGCTGACAGTGACCATTAAACTGTCTGCCCAAGTTAAAAGTTGCGGAAAGGAGTCTTCAACACCTTTTAGTTTACTGAACATTACTATATCTGTCGGGGCCACGCATGCCAAAACTGTCCCACATTTAAAAAGTCCCGGGAAAAAAAGGGAGTCTTTCAACCAGATTTTAGTTTCACATGGAATAATGTCCTGTCCGTGTAGCGTTTGGGCCCCCCCGTATGAGTGTGGACCAATTGAGCTTCACTTGGAAATACTGGTGGTTAACGTCCTGTTCCACCCCAGGTGCCCTTTTTCTTGGCATTCTTTTTTTATTTTAACTCAACGTGTGGAGGAAATTGTCTCTGTACTTTGTTCTTGTCGTGCTCCATACTCCATGTCCTCTGAATAACCTACATCTGGGTAAGTTTTCCTGTACCTCCCTTGTACAATTCAGAGGAATTTTTTTTACCAGCTATTTTGTACATGCAAATTTTTTAGTAGTTTAATTCTAGAAAACAAATTTTTAAAATAGGATGGAATCCCACCATGTCTTTGTTTTTCTTTTTTTAATTGTATTAAATGGGTTGTCTCAATACAGGGATTGATAGCTATGTTAAAGATCTTGCAAAAACAAGTCATTTTGCAATATGTGTAAATTAAAAAGTGTCCTACCCTTTTTCCCGTTTCTGACAGCACCATCACCCTTGAGGGCCCTCTTGACAATTGTGAAGAACAAATGTCTGTTAGAAACAAATTTTTTTTATAATAGGACCTGTGTATAGCTGCATTTCAAAGCAAAATGCCCCCAAAAATTCAAAGCTGACCCTTGAGCCACTTTGGACAATTTGTGAAAGAACAAATGTCTGTTAGAACAACATTTTTTATAATAGGACCCGTAGTATAGCTGCATTTCAAAGCAAAAGCCCCAAAAATTCAAAGCATGACCTTGAGCCACTTTGGACAAATTTTGAAGAAAAAATGTCTGTTGAAACAACATTTTTTTTTAAAAAGGACTGTGTTTGCTGAAAATTTTAAAGCAAAGCCCCCAAAATTAAAAAAATGCTTCTAGCCCTTTTTAAAAA
>JAODAL010058787.1:0-21887 GCA_025379985.1 Phyllomedusa bahiana | reverse complement strand
TTATTTTTTTTCTTTTTATTCGGCCAGACCCCCATGAGCTTCCCCCCGTCCCCACTCGTCCCTGCGGGAATTCACCAACACAAACACCTAAGACTCCCCATCCATAGTGCCCATAATGGTAACAATTCCCCCCTAGGTGCCCTGGTAGTTAGGTATAAATCCACTCCTTCATAATTAGGTAGCCGGGTAGTGGGCAGGTAAGTGTACCCCCCAGTAGGTAGGTGGGAGGGGAGTAGGTAGCCAGGAAGGTAGGTGGGTCGTCAGGTCGTTAGGTGGGTATTAGGTAGTCGGGTAGGTAGCAAAGCGACTGGGGAGGTAGATAGCTGAGCAGGTGGGTAGGTAGTCAGCCAGGCAGGTGGGGAGCCAGCTGGGCAGCCTGTTAGATAGGTAGCCAGCTGGGTGGGTGGCTGGGTTAGGTAGCCGGGCGGGTAGGTAATCAAGCAGGTGGGTAGCCAGGTGGGTAGGTAGTTAGCTGGGCTATGTAGCCAGGTAGGTAGATAGCTGGGTGTGGAGGTAGCCAGGCAGGCAGGTGGGTAGTCAGCTAGGCAAGTAAGTAGCCAGGCGGGTTGGTAGCCTGGATAGGTAGCCAGGTGGGAGGGTAGGTAGCCAGGCAGGCAGGTGGGTAGTCGGGTGACCAGGTTGGTAGTCTGGCTAGGCAGGCGGGTGGACAGGAAGGTAGGTAGGCAGGCAGATGGGTAGCCAAGTAGCCGGGTGGGGCATGGGTAGGCAGGCAGGTGGGAAGTTTGGTAGCCTGGCTAGGTAGGTGGGTAGGTAGCCAGACAAGTAGCTGGGTGGGCAGGTAGGTAGCCAGATGGGAATGTGTGTAGACGGGTGGGGCTCCCCTCCTAGAGAGAGAGGGCCTGGACGACTAATTACAGCTAACATTGATTTATCAACTTACCTCTCCTGCGCTGTAACCGGGCCCCTTTCCTCTCTTGTTCTCTCTCTCTTTTTTCTTCTCTCCCCTTGTCTTTCTCTCTCTCTTGCATCTCTCTCTCGTCTCTTCTCTCTTGTTTGTCTGTCTCTTGTGTATCCTCTCGCTCTCTTGTATCTCTCTCTCGTCTTTTTTGTCTGTCTCTCTCTCTCTTGTCTCTTCTCTCTCTCTCTCGCTCTTCGTTTTTCTGTCTCTCCCTTGTCTCTGTCCTCTCTCGGCCAGCGGGATGCGGGAGAATTTGAAAGAGTGAAGCCTCACTGATTTCGTTAGCTCTCCCGCCCGCCGGCAGAGCAAGAAGAGGGCCCGCCTGCTCCAGTCACAGCACGGGCCCCCCCCTCTCAGCAGCGCTGCACCGCCGGGCCCCAGCCACACACAGCGGCGCAGGTGCCACACGCTGCTTGCATCCTGAAAGAGAGAACAGGCCCACGGCCTGTTCTCTCTATCAATGCAATCAAGCAAGGGGGTGGTACCTGCCAGCGGCGGCGGCCCCCCCTTGCTTTATAGATCGTACGGTACAGGAGTAGTGCCTGTACCCCTCTAACGGCGGCCGTGAATATACCATAAAGAGAAGATTGCATGAAAGTAAATACAGAGGGTTCACTGCACGGTGCAAGCCACTCATAAGCCTCAAGCCTCAAGAATAAGAAGGCTAAATTGGACTTTGATAAAAAAAACATCTATACATACCAGCACAGCTTTGGAAGAACATTCTTTAGACAGATGAAACCAACCTCTGCCAGAATGATGGAAATAAAAAAAATATGGTGAAGGTGTAGTAGAGCTCATGATCCAAAACATACCACATAATCTGTAAACACATGGTGGAGTCAGAGTGATGGCTTGGGCATGCATGGCTGCCAGCAGCACTGGGTCACTAGTGTTTGTTGATTATGTGACACAAGAAAGAAGCAGTCACATGAATTCTGAGGTATTCAGAGACATACTATGTGCTCAAATCCAGCCAAATGCAGCCAAACTAATTGGTTGGTGTTTCATAATACAGATGGAGAGTGATCCAAAACATAAAGCCAAAGTAACCCAGGAGTTTATTAAAGCAAAGAAGTCTAATATTCTTGAATGACCAAGTCAGTCACCTGATCTCACCCAATTGAGCATATATTTCACTTGTTAAAGACTAAACTTCAGAGAGAAAGGCCACAAACAAACAGCAACTGAAAACCGCTGCAGTAAAGACCTGGCAGAGCATTAAAAAGAGGAAACACAGCGTCTGGTGATGTCCATGAGTTCAAGACTTCAGACAGTAATTGCCAAACAAAGGGTTTTCAACCAAATATCAGAAATTAACATTGTATTTACAATTATTTAACTTGTCCGATTACTTTTGAGCCCCTGAAATGAAGGGAACGTGTTTATAAAATGCTTTAGTTCCTCACATTTTTATGTAATCATTTTGTTCAACCCACTGAATTGAAGCTGAAAGTCTGATCTTCAACTGTATCTGAACTGTTTTGTTCAAAATTCATTGTGGTAATGTACAGAACCAAAATTAGAAAAATGTTGTCTCTGTCCATTTATTTATGGAACTCACAATATATATTATATATGATTATATATGTGATTAAATGCATATATATGCATTTAATCACTTACCAGTAAAAAAGACTGTCAAAGTAGGAAACAGAAGTGAGTAGGAGGAAGGCCAAATAATAAAATTAGTGTAAGAGGAACTAGAAAGGTTTATAGGAAAAAATAGATAACAGTTGAACCAGACAAAACAAAAAGGTAAAAAAAAGAAACAGACATGAAGTAAAGTCATTATACATAGCTAAAACCAAAAAGCAGACATCGACCAACCTCTAGGATTCTTGGGCAAGCAATAGTATGATGTGTTTGGCTGCTAGTTCCATCATTATATGTTGGATAGCCTTGAGTTTCTTGGTAACAGAGTGGAGGTTGTTGAGTGGAAAGAGACCGAGGACCACCAAAAAAATCTGACAACATAAATAGCACAGAGTGTTACTATGAAAGGATTATAAACCTCAAGCAAATAATGAGAGGGTAGAGTATATTGCATATATTAAACCACATAATCGGAAGGGAGCCTGGAAATTCACTTTGGGTAGAACCATAGAAATATAACCTCTAGCAACTAGATAAAGACCCATATGCTATTCATACTTTCAGGGGCACTCTGAATGGCTCTAGATTCGGCAGGATAATTTAAGCATTAGTGTTTACTCTGCTAGCACCATTCATGTAATTGCTCTTTAACAATAGAAATTAGCAATAAGTAATTAATATTTCAAAGCAGTCTGGAACAAGAATCAGTCCACACAGGTAATAGTGTTAACATACATCGTAACAGCACCAGTGTGTTTATACTTGTCTGGTAAGGAGCAACAATTACCGGTGCTAAAGGAATTGATACAAAGATGTAAGGGTATGTTCACACAACGTTTTTCAGATCCGTTTTTTGATCCGTTTTTCAGACCGAAAACAGATACAAAAAACGTATCTAACAATGTGCAGTGTGATTTACATTGTTTTCAATGTAAAACACGCATCTCCGTACAGACAAGTGATTGCTGCTCGTGCTTACTTGCGTCTTTTCAATGCGTTTTTCAGATCCGTTTTAAGAATTGACATGTCAATTCTACTTGTGTTTTACGCAAGTGAAATCCCCATAGGTAACAATGAGGTGTGCTTTTGTAGCCCGAAAAATGGATCCAAAAGCGCAAAATACTTTTGGGTACGTTTTGGATGCGCTTTTCATATGAACAGCGCATCTGAAAAACGCATTGGATTAAAATTTGAAATGTTATACACTAAATGAGGTCTCATTTCATCTAGAAGAACTGTTTGAACTTTAGTAACCTAATAACCCACTAGAGCTAACATCATTTTACATGCGTTTCAGATGAAGCCCAATATATATATACACAGGTTGTAGTTTGAAAAGGTAGAATCTTAAGTAATATACTTTACCCTTACATATGTATGTAAGGGTATGAAATATAAAATAGTTTATTATAGAATGTTGAGTGGTTTCAGTAGAATACTAAAACCACTTAACATTCTAGAATAAACTAGTTATCTAAAACATTAATACATTTATTAGTTAAAACTTCTATAATTTCTATAAACACCCATTCTATACTAAAAAACTGCTTTTATATAATTCAATACATATAAAAAGCGATTTATAAGATTAAACACATGTAAAAGGCTGGAAGCGCCCTCTATTGGGCTTCAGCTGAAACAAATGTAAAATGCTTTCAGTTATATAACCTCTAAGGGCCAATTTAGTATATTACATACCCTTACATACATACATATGTAAGGTAAAGTATATTACTATATTACTTTTCAAACTACAACCTGTGTATATATATATATATATTGAAAAACTGATCAAAAACGCATGCAAAACACAGCCAAAAAAGCAGCAGCTGCTGCGTTTTTGGATACATTTGTGGGATGCGGTTTTCAATGCGTTTTGCTTCTTGTGAAAAAATGATCCAAAGCGTTGTGTGAACATATCCTAATAAGTTCATTAACAATGCCATTCAAGCAAACTACGCAGCTTATTCGAGGCCCTTAAAATGAAGGGCCAAGCCAAGATTGGCTGCATCTTTTATTTTAATGGGTGGTGACAACCTCTGAAGGGGTATACGTTTCACAGGTCCTTCGAGGATGGCAAACATGATTGTGGGGAATTAACCCGAGGATCAAGGAAATGGGTAAGTAAGCACAAATTCCTCATATCACAGCTAGTTAGGGGTTTGGTTGAGTTAAACTAATTTCAATCTTTTTTTTAATTGACAATTTTTTATTGGTTTTATCAATTATTGTGAAGAAACAAATAAAACAAAGATGCACATTGACACCTGATAGATATGGTACACGTATAAGGCATCTATGAATCAGGCATTGAACATATTCAATCAAACCCAAACGGGAGGAACTTTGGAGGCTGGGGAATTAACAAGGCTCACATGGCTACTCATTAAGCCGTAGGTCAAAAACTCCAGCCTCATCAATAATAAACATCACAGAACATATAGACGTAGGACATGACACAAAAGGGGTAAGGGGGGATGGGGGAATGGTGGAAGGGAGGGAAGGGTTCTAATCAAGATGGTCCAACAAGCTGGTGCATGTCCCATGCGGACCAGATTCTATCAAAAGAATCCAATTTATCATGGAGCAGGGCAGTTAGGAACTCCATTCGCCGTATTTCTGTGAGCCTCTGACGGGAGATCCCCTCTATTTCGGTGGCGTGGTCTCCCTCCATCTACCTGAGATTAGGCACCTGGCCCCTGTGAGGATATGTAACATAAGTTTGGAATCCTGTTTAGAGAGACCCTTGACGGTTTTCCATTCAATAAGTAGGTAAGAGGGGTCCAAGGGGATCCTTACCCCCCAAAACCCCCAGCTATAAGCTCCCTGACCTGTGACCAGAAGGGTGGCTAATCGGGCAATCCCAAAAAAATTTTGCGGCAACTGTACCCACTGAGGGCAACATCGCCAGCATACCAAGGGGAGCTGAGGGTTCCATTTATGCAGGACCTCCGGGTATGGTCCCAAAAAAAAATAGTATTTTTTTATAGATATTCTTTATGCTGTTAACATCTGAGGATTTCGCCGCTGCATTCCAAATCACTTGCCATGAGGAGAGAAGGGTATTCCTACCTAAGTAGCTTTCCCATTTGCCATGTATTTGTGTGTGGGGGTTTCAGCAGAGGGCGGGTCTGAGAGAATGGAGTTGATTGTAGAAATGAGACCCTTAGTACTGTGGCCCGCTTTACAGAGCTGTTCGAAGGAGGTCGGGACAGAGAGGGTAGATGTGCCAAACATGGAGGACATGAGGTGAGTTATCTGGAGGTAATGAAATCGGGATCTCTCAGGGAGATTATAGTCCCTCTGAAGGGTGTCAAACGGAATCAACCTCCTGTCTCCGGCCCTAGCAACATCCACAAATCGAAACAGCTCATGCCCCAGCCACGGTCTTGCAACAAATCCAGATGAGCCAGCAGGGAAAAGGGGTGTGCACAAAAAGGAAGCCATGGGCGATGCCCTGGAGGCTAGCTGAAATCTGGTCCTGCACTGATTCCATATCTGCTGCGTAAACTTGATTGGGCCCAACAGTTATTCCAGTGAAGGGAGAGGCTTCGAATGCCATAAAAGTGCATTGGGATGGGTGGGTGCAAGCCACAGCTTTTCTATCTCCATCCACTTGGTATATGCTCGGAAGGATGACCAAGCTGGGATACAACGCAAGTGGGTGGCCCAATAGTAGTTGAGGATATTAGGAACCGCCAGTCCCCACGCCACCTACTGGCCATCATAACACTCTTGGCCACCCTATGCCTGCCCTGAGCCCATATGAATCTTAGGATAGCTGCCTGTATGGAGCGTAGCTCACTCAGCGGGACCATCACCGGGAGAGTCTCAAATAGATAGAGGAGTTTTGGTAAAATGGACATTTTAACTGAGTTTATTCTACCCAGAAGGGAGAGGGGAAGGCGGTGCCACTTAGAGAGTGTATCTTTCAGTTCTTTAAAAAGGGGGGGAAAATTAGCGCTATAGCGGGAGGGATATTGGTCTGTTATCTGGATGCCCAGGTATTTGAGCGATTGGGTTTGCCACCTGTAGGAGTAATTGTTTTTGAGGAAGG
This sequence comes from Phyllomedusa bahiana, assembly GCA_025379985.1. NCBI lineage: Eukaryota > Metazoa > Chordata > Amphibia > Anura > Hylidae > Phyllomedusa > Phyllomedusa bahiana. The sequence continues at coordinate 15,315 of JAODAL010058787.1, read as the reverse complement.
ACAAGACCTCAGGGGGGATGTTGATTGGAAGGGCCTCCGTCTCTGAGGTGTTGATCTTATATCCCGAGATGGCTCCAAATTTAGCAAGAAGGGCATGTAGGATAGGCAATGTGGTATGTACGTCAGTTAGGGTCAACAGAATATCGTCCCCCGAAGAGGGACAATTTAAACTCCTTAACCCCTGATCTTTATGCCCTTTGATGTCTGGTTGAGCCCTAATTGCCACTGCAAGAGGTTCTATGCACAGCGCAAAGAGAAGTGGGGAGAGTGGACAGCCCTGTCTAGTACCATTTTTAATTCCAAAGGTATCAGAAATATAGTGAGAGAGTTTAATGGACGCCGAGGGAGAGGATTTAAAAACCCTCTGATTGCCGCCAGGAAGGGACCAGAGAACCCGTACGCCGAGAGAGCCTCAAAAAGGAACGGCCACTGCAGCCTATCAAAGGCCTTCTCAGCATCTAGGCTGAGGAGTAAAGCCTGCGGGCCATGGTGGTTAACAGCATCCACCAGGTTAATAGTGCGCCTCTTTGTTAACTCCCCCTTGCGAAAGGGACGAAATCCTACCTGGTCCCTGTGTATCATTGAGGGAGCCAGTGGTTCAGTCTTTTAGCCAGGATTTTGGTATAAAACTTCAGGTCAGAGTTGAGTAACGCAATCGGGCGGTAACTAGCACTGTCCGCTGGGTTCCTTCCAGGTTTGTGAATCAAAGTTATATACAAGTGTGACATGGAGTTGGGGATGGCAGCTCCTTCCAGAAATGAGTTAGAGTTGCAGCATATGCGGGGGTCAAATATCTGAATAGACCTTAAAGTACAGATAGGGTAGTCCATCTGGGCCTGGGCTTTACCGGGAACGGAAGGGCCTTAATGACTTCCTCTATTTCCTTTTAATTGGAGGGGGGCACCTAAGAAGTCCACCGCCTCTTGCGTGAGCGATGGTAACAGGTATTTTCGCAAAAAGTCCCGGATAAGAGTTTGGGCTCCTATTCCATGTTCTGGGAGAGGCGAGGGCATCGCATAGAGTTCAGAGAAAAAACCAAGGAAGATATCAGCAATGGACTTTGGGTCATACCTCAGTGTACCCTCCTTGTCCTTAAGTGCCTAAAGGCATTGATTGTATGAGCGCTCCTTTAGTTGCCTTGCTAATAGTGTGTGGGCCTTGTTACCGTATTCATAATACTTTTGTTTCGAGTAGAGAAGAAGCTTCTCTACACCCAGCAGGACCAAGTCCTTAAGGCTATTTCGAACTGAGACTATACGTCTCAAAGTTGAAAACCTAGGGCATAGTGCCATTTTGCATTCCAATCCCTTTAGGAGGGTGCGTAGTCTGGTAGATCTTTCCGCGGAATCTCTTTTAATCTTGGTGCCTAGGGCAATGCAATTGCCTCTAAAGACTGCCTTGTGGGTTTTCCCATAGGACGGATGGCGCAGAGACAAAAACCCACATTCAGTTCAAAATAGGAACTGAGTGACTCACCAACTGCTCCTTCGAGGTGCCTTTTAATGAGTGTTTCATTAAGCCTCCAATGACATAGCCGCTGAACTGGGAGCTGTAAATTTAAATTGACCGTGACTGGGGCATGGTCCGACCATGTTATGGCCTCAATGTGGGAGCCCTGTAGAGCCCTAAGTGTTGGGACATTGCCAAAAAAATAATCAAGTCTAGTGTGCGTTTGATGAGGGTGGGAGAAAAAGGAGTACTCCTTACTTTTAGGATGATTGATCCTCCATAGGTCGAACAGACCGCGGGAGCGGATGAGCTTTCTAAAGGCTGTGGACAATTTGGCAAGTGTAGGATTTGGGGTCTTTCCACCCATATTACATCTATCCATGGATTCCGAGAAAATCATATTAAAGTCCCCCCCCAGGAGCAGGGCTGCAGAGGGAAACTTTGCTAACTTAGAAAAACCCTATTTAGGAAAGAGACCTGTGAGACATTTGGCACGTATACATTGCATAATGTAATCGGTTTGCCCTCTAATGTAGCTTTAAGGATGATGAACCGCCCTTCCGGGTCAGCCAGCGATGCTTCAACCTGCAATCTACAGGTGTTAGCTATTAGTATAGCCACTCCTGCCCTCTTCCTGTTATTAAATGGAGAAAAAGCGGTGGAGCTAATTTCAATCTTTGCTATGGGGCCCCCTCACCTCTATGTACATCTAGGGTACTTTTAAAAGGGGGGTCCCCACTACAAGGGTTCTTTTTTGTTTAAAAACATGCAAAAACAAGTCACTTTGCAAACATGTCCCTTAAATGTCCCACCCATTCCTAATATCCCCTTTGTTGGGTTGCATCAGCTCCCCAGGTTGCATAGCTCAGACCTGTTTGATTATCCTGAAGGCTGCCACACTGGTTTCTATAGCTACAACCTTCTTTCCCCCGCAGCCTAGTGACCCAGTAAACACCCCCTGAAATTCAAATGCACCAGAAAAAAGGGGCTGAGGTAAGAGGAATCGATGTAGTGAGACAACCCCTTTAAAGCTTACTGTGCCTTACTCTTTTCCTAATGACATCCAAGACTTGAACTTATATTCTCAGTAAATCTTATACATAACTGTCTCTCCATAAAGAATAACTTGTCTGGATTTCTTATTTATGTGCACGTAGAAGGATACAGTCTAGACTTGGGACGATATGCCCATAATTGAAGGAAGTCATCCATATAAGACTACAGATTCCCGAAATATAACAACAAGGTATTAGCACGACACTCCCAGTATGTAGTAACACTGTTACAATGAATGGTACAGAGCAGCTAAAGTTCACTTTTATTTCAGAGAACATTCTTTTTTTGGATTGTTGGTAAATAGTGTCTGATGTAACATTTGTAAGTGTTGTGAAATAGGAAACTTCCTGCTTAGTGTGCCAGTGTTTACGGTCTAACCTTGGGGAAGGAAGACTCATGGCACAGAGGAACCGGACCATATCACATGCAAGGACATCTGTCAATTTTCAGACTGAGTTAAAGGGCCACACAGCTCGTCTAGACATCATGTGCTTTGCGAAGAAAATAAACCTTTCCGTAGCATGTAATAAACCTTTCTATTCCTATTACAGCTATATGCACAAATCACGCAATAGCTAGAAAAGAAGATATTTTATTGTAAACTGTGTGTTCAAATATAACATGTTTTCCTGAAGAATACGTGAATAGCACTGAAGTTAGAAAAAGAAGTTCTTTCTTAATCATGTAATGACCATGCCTGTCCAGGCCGTAGCAGTCCTCTGTCAGCGAGGTACGGCATAAACTGCGCTTTTGGCCACGATTTGTACATGTTCCTTGCACTGGTCTGATTCCTGCACTGACTGTGGTGTGATTGACAGGTTTCCCACCACACATGTCTGTTTCTTCTGCTAGCCTTGGGCTGGGCTGCAGGTGATTTAGACTGAGTGTGATTGACAGCTGCCTTTGATACTCAGTCTGTGTGGCTGGATGTCAGAGTTCTGGTCCAATCACACTCTGGACCGGTACTCTTGGGCTCTTTTACTTTGCCTGTGATAGTCTCCTTGTGACTTGAGCTGGTGTTATATTCTATTTGAACTGCTTGGTATTTTGGATATCTTGCCTGTTTCCTTAGACCTCTGCTTTTTCCCAGCCACTCGTGTACCACCTGCGCTCTCCGTTGTTGACCCATTTCTACCTGGCTTCCCTTGATTGTGTATGTTTGTCTTGTGCATTTTTGTGTGTCACTTTTACTAGGGTATGGTCTCTGGACCAGTTGTCGCCAATCGCTTAGTCGGACTGGCAAGTAGGCAGGGACAGCCTTGGGGCGCCTAGCACTAGGCCTCAGTGTCGGTCTCTGTCCGTGTGTCTCGGTCCCTCACAAATCCACTTTCAAATATGAGGGAATAACAATAAAAATGCTATTTCTTGACATAATGTAAGGGGTTATCTTCTTTGGACAACCTCTTTGTGTAAGAAGGGACACCAAACACAAGCTGACCAAACACAGGGTGTTCCCCTGCTGGGAACCTAGAGATCCAAAAGGTACCTAGAAGCAAACGTTGCCAAAACAGAGAAAATAAAGCATTACATGGTACCCACTGAAATCAAGGTGCTGCCTGTGTAAAACATGAACCTGCTGGGTCCTCCAGAAACACAGAGATAATGTTGTAAAATATAACTCAAAAGATCACTTATGCAATGTAACAAGATTTTCAACTTTACATCTATTAAAGGGGTTGTCTTACTATATCGATTCATCTTACCTCAGTCCTGTTTTCTTGGCTTCATTTTTGAAATCAGAGTTTACTAGCTTTACTGGCCTGCAATGACCAGCTGCTGAGGACACCAGGGGCGACATGTATGATCGGGAGTTGCACCTGTTTTCTGGCGAAAACGGCGCCTCACCGATCTGAATCCCCTGTCGGACGCAGGGATGCGATGTTAGGCGCAACCTTCACCACTTTCGGCTGCGCCTAACATGAAGGGGCGTGCAATGGGTGCTGTGTGGGCGTTCTGGGGCGGGACGCTGCACTTTTGAATACTCCAATGCATGCATGAATGCCGGTCAGCAACGTGAGGCACATTGCAGCTCCGACAGGCAGACCTAGTTGAATGTGGTCTACCTGAGCCGGAGGAGGTGAAGTGAAGCGAACGTAATGGAATGGGGCAAAAAAGTGCTCTAGGTCGACTGTTTACAACAGTACACTAATAAAAAAAAAAAAGAGTTGTCTCTAAAATTATTTCATTAATAAAGATAAATAAGTTATCTAAAAACGATTAAATGTATTGAAAAAGTTGATCATTTAAAATTAGAGGAAAAATATATGAGCGCAAAAGAAATACATCTCAGCGCCGTGAGGCATGGAGTATGAATCAAAAAATCGTTTTTATTAGGTGTAAAACATTATCGGAAAAAGAGCTAAAACCTTCTAAAAACATACATCAATCAAATCACTAACAACGCGTTAGTCGGCGTCACCGGCGCAACATCAGGAATTTATTTTCGTTAGCCCCATATTATTGATCATTTTTTATAGAGATCAGTACAACTTTGTGAGTCTTATTTGATTTCGGCCATGTACAGTTTTATTACAGATTGCATTAGAAAATCCATAAGAGCGCCGCTCGCTCTCCCATTGGCCCAAATCACCGCACCTCTTTTAACTTAGCCAATCACAAACAAAGCTCGCTCTGCATTTCTTTTCCCTATAGAACTCTATGAGATAAGTAGCTCACCCGCTGATTGGCTAAGCAGGACGAGCCCCTCTTCCCCCCAACCAATCACAGTACTAGAATATTTACCATAGATAGTAATAACTTTTCAGGGCGCCCTTCTATCGCGCCCTTCTTGCTCCACTCAAAATCGGCACACTACATATGATTGGTAGATTCATATCTGCCGCCTGGTCTCAACCAATCAGTTCGTCTTCATTTTTTACTGTATTTTGAACTGTCCCACCTTTTCATGTGATTGGTCAATACTTCTCCATAGGTTATAATGGTCCACTGTCGCTCCTATTCGGATTGGCTGGTTTATGCTCACCAATGTGAAGCGCTTAAAGAATTTGAATTACTGTATTTCCCGGCAATTTTCTATATCCCAATTCCTGATGTTGCGCCGTTATTGATTTTATGTATTTTTTTTAGAAGGTTTGAGCTCTTTTTCAGATAATGTTTTACACCGAATAAAAAATGATTTTTTTGATTCATACTCCATGCCTCACGGAACTGAGAGCTCATACATGTATTCGAATCGGAATACACGTATGAGCGCATCTCCTCGGGTGGTGAATCTTCCGATCCACGGAGATACAGGTGAGGCGCAGTCCTTCTGCGCCTAAGTCCCTCACTGCGCCTCACACACTGGCGAGGCGCAGGGGACTTTACACCGCATGTATGAGCGCACCTCGGGTGCCGACATACATGAGGCGCAGCTTTCACTAAAAATCCCGTGAAAACGGGCGATCTGACATGCCGATCTTCATACATGTCGCCCCAGGTCTTTATCTTTAGTAACTGGCACTAGCAGCCTATCAGGAGAGATCAAACAGGTCTGTAGCTATAGCGACCTGAGGAGCTGATGCAGCCCATACAAGAGGGAATATTTAGGAATAGGTAGGACACTGTTAATGGACATATATTGCAAAGTGACTTGTTTTTGCAAGATCTTTAACATAAAAAGCAATCCTCGTAGTGAGACAACCCCTGTACAGAGTGTTAGGTATGTTCACACAGCAATAGCTTCACAGAATATACCTAGAAGACGACTCGGGGGTGAATGGAACATGAGAACTCCATATCCATCTTCAAAAAGTAAGTATTAAGCAAAATGTGAGAACTAGCACCAGACCAAATGGGATTAAGACATACCCATATTTATTTCTATATTCTTCAGAAAATAGGTACAGAACACATAATGAGCATTTATTAATAAATGCAAAATAAAAAAAAAATAGAGGCGTTTCAGATTTCTACGGGTATTACTCATAGCTAACATATCAAGAGTGATTACAGTCTTAAATCAATTGCTAAGACTTCTCCTCATCAGTAAAAGCACGTGTCAACTTAAATAGGTGCCAATTGAAAAACAAAACAGACGTCTGAATTTCCAAGCAGAGAACTAATAGTTAAGTATCAGGTCTGGTCTTTGATTTTTTTTTTTTTTTTAATCAGATAGTCTTTATTGAATGCAATACACTAATGTAATCATACGCATTGTAGGCATAAGACAGCAAGAATGAGAAATAATTACATACCAGTCAGAATTGGTACATATCAAAATTACAGTAATAAATCAAAATATGGATATAATCTTAAAGGTGTAAAGCATAAGCATTTTTATAAAAAAAAATTACAAAATTGATCTACATAGAAAAATATACGACATTGAGAGCATAACTGGTGCTCCGAAAAGCATAATTAACCCCTCAACTACTTTCCCTCCCACCTCCCCGAACAGGACACAACATTGCCTACCTGACTTTACAATGAATAAAGATTTACCTAACATCAGAAATTTTAGTGATCAAAAAATCAACAACTTGTATAAAGGATTATTTTTAAGGTGAAACAACAATAACCCCAAAAGATTGTGAGGGGTGACTATATTAAGCTCCAGGCATAAATTCGAAACAATCATAGAGAAGGAGTAGGCGGAAAAAACCCTGGGGTATCCCCCATTGGAAACTTCACTTTTTTAACTCATTTTCTTTTTATATAAATTCCATGTTCCAATCTAATGACATTATTTTTAAATAAATTATGATATAATAAAGAGGATTGAAACCCCTTTTGGCTATCACCTTTTCCCCCTATAAAGCATATGAGAACACAAAGCCGTATTTATCTCAAAGACCACGTCATCCACAACCCAAAGAATACATGCTTTGGGTCAACGGGAAATTTGGTTTTTCATGACCTTAAAAATTACTCCAAAAACCCCTTTTCCCAAAAAACCCTTCCCCTAAACAATATGTATCCCACAAATAGCTCAAAATGGCTTTTTTCAATATCACATTTTGCCCATGTGGAATCAGCTCTAATACCCTAATTAAACAGCAACTGTGGAGTTTAGGGTGCTCTCACATTTGGCGCTTTTTTTGATGCGTTTCTTGATGCGTTTTTTTGTGCAGAAATGTACAGCAAAAACGTGTCAAAAATGCACCAAAAATGTTCCGTGTGAAAGCACACTTATAAGTGCTATGCAGTAGCTCGCATAAAAATCTTTTTCCTGCGCAGTGACCTTGTTTGGTCAGCTGAATTGCCCCATTCATCTTCATTAATAGGGTCAATATCCGCCATCTTTACTTGAATAAATTCTTCCGCTAAGAGACCATATACACCTGAAATCAGATCGTTTGTAGAATGTGCAGAGCAAACTAAATCTAGCAGAGATGAGGCAACGGACATGTCTATTTGCTTTACCCTTAAAAATTTAAAAGGGGCATTATACCCCCCCACCCAAAAAGCCCTTGAAAAATTTGTTTAGCTCCCTAAATGTGCGGTTTTAAAAAACGGACGTGGTACATGCACTGTACTACAGTACAAGATTTTTGGAGGAAATTGTTAGACTTCCTTGAGAAAAAGGGAGATATCCATCTGGACCTCAAACCAGAAGTATTGTTGTTTCACGACTTGCCCCGCTGGGTGCAAACATCCTTTGTACTGTTCCCCCTGCGGGGCAAAAAGGAGCTTTTGGGGAAAAAATGGTTTGATGCGATATGTTACCATAGCTATGGAAATTTAACTTTTAAAAAATTCATGTTTGGAAATGCAAATAACTGGTTAGAAAGAGGCGTGATGTTCTTTACACTCTGGCAAGTTTATGTCAGGTTCATGTCAAAGCGGGATTGCCGACTTGCATCCCCTTCAGGTATTCTAGTTGGTATCTGAAAGTGACTTTCGGGAAATTTGGAAGGCTTTATTTCCCTTTGTTTGCCCGGGGTCCCGTCTCGACAGAACCTTTTGGAAAGGTGACGGGAGTTCAGGCTTTACTTCCCCCCAACCCCCCTCTTTAGGAGACCTTTTTATGGGAAAACCCCTTCACTTAATCACAGATTAAACTACACAGCAAGGCATTAAATGTGAAATTGCCAGGTGAATAGCCTTGTCTGGGGGCAGTACCTCTCTCTTCTTTATGGCAAGGAGATACAGTTTTGCGTTTTATATTATATGTTTTGCTATTTCTCTTCTCTATTGGTCATTCAACTCAATGACATAGTTATTCTGTTATTGATGAGCAACGTCTTACATGGACCCAACCATTATCCCGGAAAGGCTTGTAAAGGGGCGCTCCGGGTTCGCGTCCGGGCCCGCACTGACTCACTCAGAAACCCAGTGGGTTGAAAGACTCACTTCAAGGGATGGGTCGCTGGGGTCGGGGCGCGGGTCAGGGAGGGACACCTAGCTATTAAAATGGTTGTGCTGGCTGAACTTTTTATTTATGAGAGTTGTGGTCAGGAGACAGTAGGTGTTGATGTTAAGAAATTTCATGAAAATTACGGGAGACGTAGACTCCTGACTATATTTTTTTAACGTATCTCTTGTACAACAAAATGCTCACATATGCTATTCCAATTTAATGTTACATGTTATAAAGTCTATATTTATATTTGGAAAATCAATAAAAAGAGTTATAAAAAAAATTAAAGGCATGGTGAAGTTGCAGGTGCTGATAGAAGACTCTGTGTGGAAGATCAAACTGTTCCTGTACTTGACTAAAACCTTACCACCCATTATCTGTGTTATGGTAGTAATTCTCTTTTCTTCCCAACCTCAAAAAATACAATTAATTTAGCAAATTCTGGTAGTTTAGGATTAGACCACAGAGGTGTATATTTAGTACATAAATTAAGCCCTAAAATTGCCATTCCCCTATCCCAGGCCTTTACATAGGTCCATGAGTTAGGAAGTCCTACCTATCACGTGGGCCTCCAATATACAGCACAAGTGAGGCCACTTGCAATCCTGAGAAAGCAGCTTCCTTACAGATCTCTTACCTTCCTTAGCACCCCATCCTGCAAAATGCTGCCATTGCGAAGCCATGTGTACAGCCATGTGTTAGGAATGGCAAGCCCACCCCTATTTTTATCCCTATATGATTCAATCCTATTCTAGGGTGTCCCGTTTTCCAAAGTAGCTCCCGAAAGTGACGATAGAGTTTCTTAAAAATATGGAACGGGTTCCAAATTGGATTAATATAAAGGATCTGAGGCATTGCAATCATCTTGATTAAGTTTTCCGTGCCATCTACTGACAAAGGTAATTTACCCCAGGCATTTACTTTAACAATCAACCTGGAAATCAGTGGAGATTTAGATTAGGGGCTACAAAGTCTTGTACAGCAGAGCTTACAATAATGCGCAAATATCTGTAGGAATTAACCTCCTGCAAGTGAGCACTAGTATTAGAGCTATCTGGGGAACACGGATCAAGTAGAAGTAGAGTACACTTGTCCCAATTCATTTTTAGTCCAGACAATCTACCGAATTCCTGAATATAGGACATAATTGGAGTCAGAAAGAAAGCAATATTTCCTACAAACAATAATAGGTCGTCCACATACCGGGCTAGATGTCCCTACATATCCCGATAATTATATAACATACATTGGAGGCTTCTGTAGGATAAATATGTCAATATTATTTCCTGACATATATCTATTATTATGTGCCATTAGATCCTTATTCTATAATTACCCCACCACATTTCAAGTTCCAGCATACATTGTGGTTTCCTTGTCAACTAAGTACCATGCAAACAATGAGTATCAGACAAGTAATTTTAAGCCTATAATGGGTCATCCTGTAGTATAAAATATTTAGGCAGAATATTGCTACAAAACAGAGGTTCTCACCTGTGAAAGTTGAACACCTTTTGACATCTGTAAGAATTACACAAATCTGACTCCTACAATTACCAATGCTGCTAGTTGTACATTTATCTCTAAATAAATCAAAAACTATCATGGAAGTTACAACCCTGATCAGCGATTATACACAGCTGTCTTGAGCTAATTCAGATCCCCTATACTATTAAGGAGATAGTTTCTTGCTGATTTTCAGACGTTTTCCAAGTCTAAAAAGTCGACCAATAAACCATGTCGTGTGGACGGACCCTTACATTATGCCGCTGCTGCACGGAGAACAGACAGAGGAGCTCCCTCCTTCTGTCTGTCCCTTAGCTCCAGTGACTGTAATAGATTGCGGCAGCTAAGGGGTAATCATACGCAGCTGGAGCGCACTCCGGTCGGCAGGTGATGCGGCATGAGGCCAGCGGTAATATACAGCTGGTCCCATGTCACGATCGTGCAGGGCTAGCTTGTGGGCCCGCACGATGTCCCGGATGCACCGGAACATCCTATGTCGGGAAGGGGTTGAAAATATGGAACAGTTCAAGGGGTATGAATACTTTTGCAACCCACATTATGTGCCTTAAACTTTAAGTACACGTTCTGAACATACATTTGAAACACAGTGTGAACATAGCCTAAGAATAATACTTGTATATCTTTTCTGTGTTGACTGCCATGAGGACGAAGAGTAAAGAAATAAAGCAATAAGACAACTCTACAAGGGGCCAATGAGTGAGAGCTGAGGATCTCCAGAATGACAATAGATTACACTGAAGTAAGCAAACAAAAGTGACGCGAGATTAAATTAAACCTGGTTGAAGGAGAGTGAGCGACGTTAAATTCAATTCTGGCCCTCTGTTGTGGGTGCAGTAATACTTAGTTATTTATTTGCTTTGTTTTAACTTGGAGCTTATGCCCGATCTCGGTGCACATTTTGATATGTGCAGTATTTGTTTGTATATGTAGTTGATAATTTGTATGATTCTGTATCATATATGCCCTTGTCTACCTGGCTAGAGACACATCACTCAACTTGGTAAGCACCTGACATAAGCACTAGTTAATCACACATTCTGTCATAACATTCTGGCTGAGAGGAGCAGAGCAGAATCACCTGGGATGGATCTATTGGTATGTACTGGTGAATATGTGCCTCACAACTACTCCAGCACGGACTTTGCATGTGATTATACCTAGCTGTTTAAGGCCGTGTTCACACGGCTTATTCACGGCGGATTTGTGCGCCGTATTGAGCGCACAAATCCGCCGTGAATACGGGGCGGGACGGGGGCGGGGCCGGAGCGCGGCGGGGGCGCCGCTCTCCGGCCCATAGACAATGCATTGTTTACGGCGCGTCCGCGCCGTAAATAATGTGCATGTCACTTTCTCCCCCCGCGGCGGATTTGCCGAGTGGGGAGGAGCGACGGAATCCACTGTTCTCTATGAGAGCAGTGGATTACCGTATGACTCCGACGGATTGGCGCCGTATTGAAGCGCAAATCCAGCGCGGAATACGGCGCCAATCCGTCGGCAAATAAGCCGTGTGAACGGGCCCTAACAGTGTACTAAAGTGTTTGGTAAGTAACATACCCCATAGAAAGTTCTGATTATGTAAAGCCAAGTTATGTAAAATACAAAAGCTGTGAGTAGCTACAATGTGGCTGAGTAGTCAACACTTCTGCCTTTCAGCAGTTCAAATCCATGTGTGAACCAAACGTGTTTTTTTTTTCTCATTTTCTCAATGCATATACCTGATTGAGGTTTCTTTTATAGGTGGTGGGCATGAAAAAAATGCTTTTCTGCACTACTAAGGAGTACAGAGGACGGGGATAGAATGACAGCACCTGGGGTTGAACACTCGCTCAGCAGCTGCCTGAGAGAAAGGGTGATGTGTGGCCAGAACTGAGGAGCTCTCATCGCTGGTTATATACTCTGCACTATGGATCACTAAGTTAGCAGCTAAAACAAAAATGGAACATAATTTTCAACAATGATGAATGGTGGAAATGTTTATTATTTAATTTGCAAGCTTCCTATGTCAATTTTATCAATTTTACTTGGTGGAAAAACCCCTTTAAGTATGGGTGTGATGGTTGCATGTTTGAAAGAAGAAGTAAAGATGTCAGAGGTTAGCGATAGGTTGAAGAGATGGGTTAGGACTGGAATAATTAAAATACTGAGGTTCAGAAGCAAGATGGGATTTGGAGAGGAGGATGGACTGTTTATCATGATTAATGGTGGAGAAGCAGGTTATGGAAGAAGATCATTGCGCAAATGTACAGATGGGCTGTGGGGACTTTATGTTGAAGAGCTCTCTGACTATATTGATTTGCTTTGGACGTATGTGGCAAAATCTTCAGCTGAGATAAGAGACATGGGAGAGGGCACAAAGGATGGAGGAGGGAGTTTAAAGTGTTAAGTAATTGTTTTGCAGAAGTAAGCGAGACTAGGTTGAGTGGTGTTTGTTTCTATGTTGTCCAGTATTCTGTGGAGTGGATTTTCTTCCATCGCCGCTCTTAAACCCTGAATTTGTGTCAAATTGTTGGGTCAAGGTTGCCTATTGATTCGTTGAGTCCTGTGTCATTCGTGAGAGGGGCAACTGAGTTTAGAGCTGAGGTGAATGTGGTGTTGCAGAAAGCAGTGGCTGCATCAATGTATAAAGTGAGGATATGGTAGAGAGTGGTAGAAGAGAATCAGACAGAGTATCAAGACTTGGAAGGTTCTTATGATGGTGTACTAGTTTCTGATGCAGAGGGACAATGGAAGAGAAAAGGGAGAAAATGTGGTCAGATATGGGAAGAGAAGTATTTTTAGATGTTAGATAGGAAGAGGTGTATAAGGAGTAAAAACAAAGTCCAGTGTGTGTCCTTTGTGAGTGGCTACAGAGGACCACTGCAAGAGGCCGAAGGAAGAGGAAAGCAATAACCACTGGTTGCAGCTAAATAGCACGTGTCAGTAGGAATGTTGACTTCTCCTATGATAATAGTGGGGATGACAATGGATAAGAGGTGGAGAAGCCAAGTGGTGCAATGGTTAGAAAATTCAATGGCAGTTGACGACCACTTGAAAGTTGAATGGAGAGCAAATACAAATAAAGTGCACATCAAAAGAAGAGAAGGCTAGGGAGGGTAGAGGTGGATTCAAGACAGAGGAACAGATATTTGCAATAAAAGGCCAATGCCTTCATGCCACCATGTTTGGGGGGTTGGGTGGAGGCATGGCCCGTCTGAAGTTTGCTAGAGAGCATTTGAATGATCCAGAAGAGTATTGGGAGAATGTATACGGTCAGATGAAACCAAAGTAGAACTGTTTGGTAGAAACACAACTCGTTGTGTTTGGAGGAGAAAGAATGCTGAGTTGCATCCAAAGAACACCATACCTACTGTGAAGCATGGGGGTGGCAATACCATGCTTTGGGGCTGTTTCTCTGTAAAGGGACCAGGACAACTGATCCGTGTACATGAAAGAATGAATGGGACCGTGTATCGTGAGATTTTGAGTGCAAACCTCCTTCCATCAGCAAGGGCACTGAAGATGAAACGTGGCTGGGTCTTTCACCATGACAATGATCCCAAGCCCACTGCCAGGGCAATGGAGTGGCTTCGTAAGAAGCATTTCAAGGTCCTGGAGTGGCCGAGCCAATCAACCCCATAGAAAACCTTTAGTGGGAGTTGAAAATCCATGTTGCCCAGAAACATCACTGCTCTAGAGGAGATCTGCATGGAGGAATGGGCCAACATACCAGCAACAGTGTTTGCCAACCTTGTGAAGACTTACAGAAAATGTTTTACCTCTGTCATTGCCAACAAAGGATATACAACAAAGTATTGAGATGAACTTTTTTTTATTGACCAAATATTTATTTTCCACCATAATTTGCAAATTCTTTCCAAATCAGACAATGTGATTTTCTGGATTTGTTTTCTCATTTTGTCTCTCATAGTTGAGGTCTACCTAGGAGGTCAATTACAGGCCTCTCTCATCTTTTAAGTGGAAGAACTTGCACAATTGGTGGCTGACGAAATACTTTTTTTCCCCACTATATGTAGGCATATATGATAATAATGTAGTTGAGGACAGACAAGATGGTATCATGTAGTATATTTTTTATTGTTTTATGTTTGTACATAAAATAATATGTAAACTCCTTCCATCTCTCTAACCACTTAGATGCAACTGACAATATTGAACATGGTATTTAAGGAGTTAAACATCCCATATTACCCATCCCACTATTTACAAAAAGTATGGGGAAAAGCTATTTCATGTAAAGCCCCCTCAAAAGACAAAGGGACATTCCCTTTGTCTAGAAAAAAAGGATTCAATCTCCAGAGGACAAAAGCCTTCCTTACCATGAGAACTGTGAATCCGTGGCTTAGCCTTACTGAGCAGCTGGTCACAACAAGAACAGTTAAGGGTTTCAAGAAAGGCTCAGATAACTAAAGTGCTGTGGAATATGTTGGCTGTATAAATAAAGGTTATTATTATTATTATTATACTACTTACTACTAAATAATATTCATACTTATGTAGCTGTATAAAACATCTAGATCAAATCTGTTGGCAGTTTTGGGAGCAGAAATTAAATATTGATTTAAGGCAGTTGGTTCTTGCCTTATTTCCAAAGTAGGGGAAACAAAGCTTAAAATGTCCCTATCCCCCTCCCTTCATCCACATCCTTCCCCATCTTTGAACTTGATTGACATATGTCTTTTTTCAACCGTACTATGTAACTTGTTAGCAGCAGATTATCCAGATCATTATCCAGTAGTTGAACAGCAAAAGGAACTTTATTCTTGAACAGAACAAGTATAACTTCTCAGCACACAGGAGAACATGTCTGAATCTATCAGTCCATCTGCAGTAAACAAAATCTGAGCTGTCTCTTCCTCTGTTTTTTTTTTAAACAGCCTAACTTTATATCAACAATGGACAATTATCCTTGACAAAGGCTCACACATGCAATCATACAAAAGTGTTGTTGCACACAAATAAGTTATTCAACACCCCAACAAAAA
>JAODAL010058786.1:0-21887 GCA_025379985.1 Phyllomedusa bahiana | reverse complement strand
GTGGGGGGGAGAAACGCTCCCAGCCCCTGGTCTTCCCTATGTGGACCCGGTGGGCACTATATCCTGTAAAATTTTTTCCCCCAAGGAGCAGAGCCCCTTTCCCTCCCTGTCAAAGGAGAGCTTTCTGCCTTGAGGATACTAGGCCCGGGCCTTTAAAGCCACAATTTTTGGGGTTTCCAAGGAACCAGGGGTCCAAGTAAATCCTCCCCCCTGAATCGCAAAAGAGAGGTACAAGGCCCAGTTATCTCTGCTACCCAATGCACCAAGCCCCTTTTATTGGGCCCTTCCCTTAGGACCCCCACTACAGTAATGAAGTCCCTTGTATTTTTGTAGATGCTTTTTAGACTCTCTCTCTCTCAGTCCTCCCCTTCTCCTTATCTCTTTCCCCTTCTTAAATTTTACCCCAGGCTTCTCGGAAATCAGGCCTGCTCCCAAACAGCAAGCAGCACTCCCCCTGACACCTGAGCACACCCAACTCACCGGGCTTCTATTCCTGTTACAGAGGTTTGTGGGGGACCTGCTCCCCCATTTTCTAGCATTTTCTAAATAAGCGGAAAGGGAAAACCCTACACGCCTACATTTTCCCTGTAAAACCTTGGGTGTCACTGTGGCATAGTGGCTGTAGTGTTTCAAAGGCTTGTAACCCATTCTCTCCCTGGGGGATAAATACTAAAACAGTATATATTTTAAATTGCATGACATATCCATATACAATACCAGTTGTGGAAGGTGCCATCCTAACCACCCAGAATTGCGCTCTGGTATACTAAATAGTTATATGCTGGGTGTTCCAACTTTCATTGAATAAATCCGGATATTTTTTACCGCAAAGATTCTTTAATTTTAAAACCCAAACAACACTAAAAGCTTTATTTAACTATGACAGTATTATAAACTAAAAATGTGGAAGATTTATTACAATGTAGTATGCTGTATGATAAATCTGGCAAAGGTTTAGTCACTTCTATGTAACGTTTTAAAATGTATCACCTCTACCACTCCAAGACATATACCTAATTTCAATGCATGCACATGGGAGAAATTAGGAGGAAATGGTGTTCGGCTAAGTGTAAGGGCACATTAAGGCTATGTCAACCCTGCAGTGGACAAAAAATGACCTGAAAACCAAATCCTAAAAATGTTCATAAACTGAGTTTTTTTGTCCACTGCCTGTCAAAAGCTGCTGAAAAAACAGTCATTTTTGCAGTGATTTGCATTTTTTTGCGCATTTTTAACACACGTTTTTTGCAAGTCTGGTTTTTAATGTATGCATAAATCAAGCATTGGTGTAACCCACACTAAAAAGGTATGAAAGCACATTTTTGCATTTATATGTAACTGTATCATTTCACGGTTTTTGGGCCTTAAAAATTCTCGTTTGGTCTCAAAAAATTAATTTTGGGGGGGGATTTTGGAGCTAAAATCCAGAGTTTTACGGATTTTGCCGCTAATTAAGTTATTTCACTTTTGTCCCCCAAAATAAGTTTTTTATGGATTTTGGCACTAAAATCCGATTTTTTATGGATTTTGGCACTAAAAAAGCTATCTTGCTTTTGCTGCTAAAAATCTTTTCTTTTACATATTTTGGTACTAAAATAATTTTTTTTTTAAAAATTTTTTGACCAAAATTTTTTTTTAACGCTTTTTGGGCACTGAAAAATTTTCACGTTTTTTGTTGTAAAAAATCATTTTTTTTTTACAGATTTTGGTTCTAAAATACGTTTTTTACAGATTTTGGCGCTATAATCTCAAAAAAAATTATTTTTAGTGACAAAAGGGAGATAGCTTTATTAGCGCCAAAATCTGTAAAAAAAAAAACTTATTTTAGCACCAAAATCCATTTAAAAAGCCTATTTTAGTGCCAAAATCCCTGAAAAAACTTATTGTAGTGTCAAAATCCATAAAAAAGTATTTTTAGCGACAAAAGCGAGATAACTTTATTAGCGCCAAAATCCGTGAAAATCCATTAGTGAGAAAAGCAAGCTAACTTTATTACGAACGAGGACACATCGGACACTTTATTTAGTGTTTAAACGATTACTTTGGGCTATCGCATCGGCGATAGTCGAAGTCGGCCACCACGAAAAGGGTTTTCGATAGTGAGCACGTTTTTGAGCATGACCATTAAAGTCTAGGGGAGACAACAACCCCTTTCTTTCTTACCCCAAACAGGGCGAGAAGCTGGGAAAATTAACAGCCAAAGTCAAATGGATACTCTACATCTAGGGAACACACTTTTTTTAAAACCCAGAAAAAAGTCCACGCCATCACTACCCTGTCTTTTACCACACATGACCCTTTAAAACCTCAAACACCCACAAATTTAAAAAATGCCAAAGGCATATGATTTGAACCATCATCTTTTCTTGAACTGGCATTGAAAACCCTTCCGGAACCAGCATGACCCAAACCTGCATACCCCCAGATTTTTAAAAATGCCGGAAAAGGAGCTTTCAACCACCATTTTAGTTCACTACACTGATTACCCCCCTGGGCCCCGCATGAGCCCCCAAAACCCGCATTAAACCCCCACATTTAAAAAATTTCCCGAAAAAAGAGTCTTTTAAAACCCCCATTTTAGTTTTCACGGACATTATATCCTGTCCTGGCCACAAAAACATGAGCCCCAAAACCCGCATGACCCCCAAAATTTAAAAAAATGCCCCGGGAAAAAAGGGGTCTTTAACCCCCATTTTATTTTTACTGACATTGACTATACCCCGTCCTGGGGCCCCAGCATGACCCCAAACCTGCATAACCCCCAATTTTAAAAAGTCCGAAAAGATCTTTCAACCACCATTTTAGTTTCACTGACATTGACTATACCGTCCTGGGGCCCCAGATGAGCCCCCAAACCTGCATGACCCCCACATTTTAAAAAATGCCGGAAAAAAGGGGCTTTTAACCACCAAATTTAGTTTCACTGGCATTACTATACCTTCCTGGCCACACTGAGCCCCCCAAACCCATAACCCCCGATTTAAAAAATGCCGGAAAAAGGATCTTTCAAAACCCCCATTTAGTTTCACTGGAATTGACTATACCTGTCCTGGGCCACAGCTGACCCCAAACCTGCATAACCCCCAAATTTAAAAGGGGCCGGAAAAAAGGGGTCTTTCAAACCCCCATTTTTTTTTCACGGACATTGACTAACCTTCCTGGGGCCCCAGCAGAGCCCCAAACCGCATAACCCCCAGATTTTAAAAAAGTGCCGGAAAAAGGGTTTTTTCAAACCCCCATTTTTTTTTTCACTGGCTTTTCTATACCTTCCTGGGCCACAGCATGAGCCCCAAACCTTATAACCCCCAATTTAAAAAGTGCGGAAAAAGGGGTCCCTTTTTAACCACCATTTTTTTGAACTGGGCATTGATATACCCGTCCGGCCACAGCATACCCCAAACCTGCATAACCCCCAGATTTAAAAAATGCCGGAAAAAAAGGAGTCTTTCAACCACCATTTTTTGTTTCACTGGACATTGACTATACCTGTCCGGGCCACAGCTGACCCCAAAAACCCCAAAAACCCCCCGATTTAAAAATGCCAGAAAAAAAGTCTTTAAACCCCCATTTTAGTTCACTGACATTGACAACCGTCCCGGGCCAAAGCATGAGCCCCAAACCGCATAACCCCCAGATTTAAAAATTCCCGGAAAAAAGGGGCTTCAACCACCATTTTAGTTTCACTGACATTGACTATACCTGCCCGGGCCATAGCATGACCCCAAACCTGCATAACCCCCAATTTAAAAAATGCCGGAAAAAAGAGTCTTTTTAACCCATTTTAAATTCACGGAATTGACATACCCGTCCTGGGCCCAGCATGACCCCCAAACCCCGCATAACCCCCCCATTTAAAAAAGTTGCCGGGGAAAAAATTTTCAACCACCAATTTTTGTTTCCTGGGCATTGACTATACCTTCCTGGGGGCCCCCATGAGCCCCAAACCTCATAACCCCCCCAAATTTTAAAAAAATGTTGGGAAAAGAGTCTGTTATGTTGATCTTTATTTTTCGTATAAAAACACGGTATTTTTTTCACTTTCAAAATTTACCGGGTGACTATAGAATTTTTCTTTTTAAATTTTCGTGGGTGCTGCGTCAATGAACAAAGCTGGGGGGCGCAAAAGTCAAAAAAAACGTACTTTTTGTTTTTTCGTATAATACACGGTATTTTTGCACCTTTCAATTTACCTTGGTACTATAGAATTGCTGTTTTTAAAAATTTACGGGAGCTGCGCAATGAAAAAAAGCTGGGGGCGCAAAAGTCAAAAAACACTATTTTAGTTTTCGAAAAACAAAAGTATTTTTGCAACAAACAACCTTGCTGACACAAGATTTTTGGATTTAACTAACTGCAAGGTGGATATATCAACACAGGTGGAATGGGTAAAATTGAAATGAACACCTATCTGAAATGTATACTGATAATAAAAGTGGAGTTTTGCACCTAACAAAGAGACCTGCAGTTACTAGAAATGATAATGTATCCAATATAAGTTCAGGCTGCCCAATATCCAGGAAATATTTCAATAGCAAACTGTTACTAATAAAGATATTGCAGTGCAATATCTACACTAAGTCTTGGTGAACTTTATCCAGTGTTCTTTATAGATAGAGCTTGTCTGTGTTCGCCCGCGGGCCCCCCGCCCCCCCCCCCCCCCCCGCTTTCCCCCGTGACTTTACAGCGGTAGATGCTGCTTTAAAATTCTCTAGCTAACTATATAAAATCTTAAAATCTCTAATCTAACTAATTGGAAGGATCACAGCTAATAGTAGAGGTTTCTCTGTGCAGAAATAGACTAATTTCGCTGAGCTGTTTGGCCACAGGCAGAGCGCACGTCCTATACCTATGAGACGCTGAGAGACACTAAGGCTGAACAAGAAATGCTGTTCTATGTAATACGAGGTCATGTGATTTTTCCAGCCAATCGCAACCATACACATCCCAGTCATCACGTCGCACACACATCTCACCCTGCTCTATTCTGTAATCTGATTTGCTGGCCGCCAAAATTACAGGAAGCACCGAAAATGGCGCGATCTTAATAGATGATGCACAGATTTTAACCTTAATTATCGCATGATCTGGAAATTTCGATCACCATAAAAACCTTGCCGATTTCAACTTTGTCGATAAAAAACGCTCAACACTACTTGTATGCAGAATTGATAAGGTATAATCTGTGTTAACACCCACTATAGGTGGGACTTTAATCTCCTGGGTGACTCTAAAAAGTCATCTGGCACACAGAAACTCTTCTAAATAAAAATGTATACTTTGAAAGTTAGGGCTTGTTCACACAGAGTTTTCACTCTGTGTTACAAGCGCTTTGTAGATCCGTCTTGGGGGCCGACAGAGCGGACCCCAAGACGGATCTAACAATTAGCAGTGACTTTATCATCTACAAAGCACTTGTAACACGGAGTGAAAACTCTGTGTGAACAAGCCCTTAGACTAGAGTAAAACAATGTAGCAACTGAAAAAGAATTAGACATAACGCAGAATTAGCTACTTATTAAAAAAATATCTACAGCACGTTACATGGTAGAATCAGTATAACAAAAGAACATTCCTATTTAGTGAAGCATAAAATAGCAATTGTAGCTTTCTTTAGAGCCTGTTGTTGCAATGTGTATTATTCATGTATGGCTTCACTGTGGGATACTGAAGAGACATTGTAACCCAGCTGCACTGTGCAGTATTTTCAACAGTTACTACAATTATTTGTTGGGAATTTGACAACAAAAGATATCCCCACTGCTTGTTACCAGAAGACCCCTGCATTGTGCTTTCATGAGGAGTCATTGCATGGTAAGATATTGAACCTCTTTATTCTCCAGTGTTCAATAACATTTCAAATTGTATGCAATGCAATGTTTTGAAATATCGCTACTGGTCTGGGAAAATGTTTGGGACTTAACGATAGCTTACTTAACATGCACACTGTCTATACCAGTGTTCTTTTTAATTTTTGGAAGGTGTAAATGCAGCAGCCAACATTGCCGTATGATGACTCAAGAAGAAATGAGAAACCAGTTCAATAAAGAAAATTGAAGATGTCACAAGTAAGAATAGTAAAGGAGACATTGATAATAAATGAATAAAATTAAGAATAAAGTGTGAAAGGAGAAACTGAAACAAATCAGCAGTGGAACTGGAGAAAGTAATGAGATACCAGTAAGGTGAGGCATTTAGAATTCTGTGCCACAGTTAGAATGGACTTTGAAGTTAACTTTAAAGTAAATATTGATTTTAACGTTGACTTCAAGGTTTGATACAAAGTTCAGTGTTGGCATCAAAGTCCAGCTGGCCTAGTACCAACTTTCTCCTATTAGTATTTGAAGACCTTGTGTAGAATGTAAATTTTAATGTTAAATAAACTCAAAACATAGCCCCTTCAGTCTTGTCTCTAATTTGGACTTTCCTGTAAAGCCGTGCCAAAAAGCATCAGTCAGCATCTCTAAAACACTATATCTGCTTAAACAGTACATCTAGTTCTAATACATCTATAGTAGTGGGTTGCTTGTTATAATAAGTTTAAGAATTTGTATAATGTAGTCTCATTTTGGCAGTTCATTGCTAGGTATACTAAAAAAAAGACTTTCTGAAATGGCAAAATTCAGTGGCACTATGAAATGTCTTGTATTTCTTAGTTTTCAAAAGTACCAGTATTTTGCTTCTGTGTGCAGTAAAATTCCATCAGTGTAATTTATGGTGGTCCAGAAATCCAATAATCAATCATGGGACAAAAAAAGCCTAAAAAATACCTAACAGACTAACACTTCATACTTGTCATCAGTTATACTAATCCCATGATTTTAGGAACTTATGTATTATAATTTTTTACATAACTACTATTAATTAGGTCACCAGCTTGAACTATATATGTAGATTAGTGTAGGAACAGACATGACTTGTACTAATTTGACTTAGAATTACATCAGTAGGCTATTAAAATTGCATACAATTTTTGAAGTTTACTAATATCTGATAATCCAGCACTTTGACAGTCCTAGTTATGCTGAATTATCAGAATTATATTGTACATACAATCTTATACTACAATAGTTTTTAAGGAATTTGTTAACCATAACAAGTAGTACCCAGTAGATGCATTAAATTGATAGCTTATAAGTCACCTATGTTTGGGACCCATCCATGCTTTGGCTTAAAAATGACTGCAGATGAAAAAGTTGAAAAAAGTGTAAAACAGACTGTATACCAGTGTTTTTCACTTACAGCAGATTTGTAAAATAGTTAAAGGGGTTTTCCCATAAGCACTTTCAGCGCTGCAGGTCACCTTATAGCTAACTAAAGTTTCAAAACAAAAGGTGCTCCAGTACCATATTTTATGATGTCTTTTGTATTATATGACACACATTTTTAAATGGATACAATAAAGAAAGGTTAATGATTTAATATGGTGCTGGAGATCTTTTCATTTTGAAATGTTGCATATTGCCTAGCGATCCGTTGGTGGGGTAAAGCAGGACACCTGTGAGTTATATGCCTGGTCTAAACAAGGGTCTAACGAGAGAGACACACCCGCAAAAAGACTGACTCTGTAGAGAAAGAGACTGTGGTTTAAAAGTCTGAGTTTTTTTCTTCCATGGAGAAGCACAGCACTATGTGGAAAATGACCATTGGGAAATATATAGTGGCCTTTCTTGTGACCTTTGAGCAGTTTGCCGTTCGCAAGAGACTACCACGTATACAAGTGGTTAGTCAAACCCAAGAGAGACTGCGGAGGGGGTTAAGTGTAACACTGTTTGAGGCCAAAGCAATGAAGGAAATTGCCAACCAGACTCAGTTTTCTGGGAAAAGTGGACTATCTGATACTCAGAGGCTAGTTATCGGTTGACCAAGGTGCGTTAAATGTCTGCCTGGAAGTGTTGCCAAGATAGGAGACGAGTCCGGAGAGGAGTGGAACTGTTAAATCTAGATTTATAGAGCCTGATGGACTTAATGTATTGCATGTGGGGTTGTCATTTCATTTAACTGCATTAATGTGTAGAGAGGATTAGCTCAGTTGCACCCCTAGAGATCCTGACTGAGGATAATGCAATTGGGGTGAGTTTGGTAGATTATAGCAACCTGCAGAATGGTCCTATTGCAGGTCCCAGTGCAATTTAGGGGATTGCCATGTGTGAACTAGCAGCTACAGTCATAGCAGTAAAGGAGACTAGCTAAGGGTGCCCCTAGAGGTTAATGTGGCTAAGTGTATCAGAGAAGATTTGGGTCCTATATTTCCTATGGAACTAAGGTGGTAGCTAATAGCAACTAGGTTTCCTCTGTATCTACTAGTGGGAAAAGGGTGAATGAGTTGCCTAATGTGAACACTGCAAGTGTGGTGAATGAATGTGATTGTCCTGTCGCACAGTGTTAACTGGAGGGTGTAAAAGATGTGGAAATGATCCTGACAGAGGCTGAGTGTCCTTCAAAAGTGACAGTTACAGGAGCTATGGAGGAGGTATCTCTACATTGTTAAGCGAAAAGTGAGGTGTCAAATACACCTGTGAAGAGTCTGTGCTCAAGCACTGGTGAGGTGCTAGATACCATAGAGGGGTTGTATGCTTAAACTCTAGTGAGGAACAAGTGAGGATAAAGAAATCCTCAGACACTAGTGACGTGCCCGGTACTGTAATGGTGACTGATAGATTGTCAATGGTGAATACTGGCAAGCGTGCCGAAGATGGGAAATAGCGGCATGAGGCCAGTGAGTAAGGATGCAGTGAATGTTATAGCCACTAAGGTGGTCAGCAAGGTAGACCAGGCTTACTATGATCAGGCCTGTGTCCCAAAGCAAGGAGAGATCCAAAAATCTGCAGCTGAGATGACCAATGTAGAGATGTCTGAACAGAGTCATAGGAAAGGGACTCTGATTTCTCAGCCTGAGCGTTTAAAACACAGTGTAGGCGACTTTGGGTTAGTGGAAGAGACTGCACCTCATAGCTGTGAAGTACAATGGGATGAGGTCTGCTGTATGCCCACTGTAGGGAAAGTAAATCTGTTGAGATGGTGAACACAGGTCAAAAACTTGTTACTGGTGGTGAGGTCTATGTGATGGAAAGTGAAACACATGGCCTGTCTATTCTCCATTGGGGGGTTAGTGAATACTATGAACCCACACCTGAGCTTCATAGTCCAGTGACAGTAAATGATGCAGCTGAGCCTTAGTGTCAGGAGATCTTCAGTGAGGACCATGGGTCTTGTGATTGAGATAAGTCAGGGCCGCATGGCAGTGATGCAGACCCGGAGCTCCAAGACAGTGAGACAATCAGTGAGGAACAGAGTATGGCAAGTGTCCCGATGGCACTACAAATGGAAGGTGGATCCTCTGGTCATCATGTAGAGTTGGCGTCACCTATGGCGGGGAGCGGAGTCTAAAAGGCTCCTTGTCTTCACTGGAGCCCACCTCAAAACAGAGAGAACTTTTCTGCAAAGAATCCCTTAGCTCGACACAGGTCCTAGCGGTGACAGCCCAAGCAGGAGGCATAGAACACAGAGCCGGCATGAACATTAAGCAGAAGCTAGGATGAACAGACTCGCAGGAACTATATGAAGCAGACGATGGTCAGACAGGTTAGGCATAGACAGGATCAGGGATGCAGACGGTAGCATAAATAGCATTCCCTAGGGAGCGCACAACAGGACATCACTATGGAATGGACACCAACAACTGGGCACAGACAGCAGGAAAAGGAATCCATGAAAATCCCCTGCCCAAACACCATAGGTGGAGAGAGCATTACCTCCTGCTGTACGCTGGCCCTTTAAATCCAGGAGACCGGCGCATGCGCTCCTAGGGACCAACAGGGAAAGTGTGTCCAGAAGCAGGAGGAGACAGAGCAGCATGCCGTTTGAGGAGGAAGAAGGAAGGGGCCGGATGAAAATGAGTGCAGCAGAGCGTCGCAAGGTGTGCCAGGAGCCTGGGTGGCGAGCGCGGCCACTGTCCAGGACTTCCAGTACACCCCCCCCCCCCTTAGCGCCCCATCTACCAAGGAACCAAAGTCTGTGAAAACATTGGATAAGAGTGGGAGCGTTGATGTTTTCTTGAAACTCCCAGGACCTCTCCTCAGAACCGAAGCCCTTCCAGTCAATGAGATAATAGGTTTTACCTCTGGAACGCTACATGTCAAGGATTTCCTTCACTTCATAGGTTTCTGGATGGTGTGTGCGAGTACTGATTAAGAATCAATAGCTTTAGGAGAGACACATGACATTCGGAGGGAGAAAGGGAGGTAGGCGAAGTCTGTAGGATACCAGGTAGAATATAGAAAGGGCCAAGGCACTCGGAGGCGGATGTGCTTGGAAGAGAGCCAGATTTTATCCCCAGGTTGGTATGTGGTAGACGCTCTGTGTCTTTTGTTGGCTTGTGTCTTGAAACAGGAAGAAGTTTGACGTAAACTTTGACGGGTGAGTTGTAAAATTTGAAGGAAGTCACATACTAGAACATTGGCTGCAGAAACTTCCGAGGAGGCAGTGAGTGGCAGAGGAACACGAGAAAGGAGACTCCCCAGAGGATTTGCTAGGATGGTTATTATAGGGGAACTCTGCCCAGGGCAGCAGAGACACCTAGTCGTCTTGCCAAGCTGAAGCAAACTGGCGCAGATAATTAATCAAGATCTGGTTGAGCCGTTCCACTTGGCCATTGGACTGCGGTTGATAGGCCAGTGAGACATCTAGTTT
The DNA here is from genome assembly GCA_025379985.1 of Phyllomedusa bahiana. NCBI lineage: Eukaryota > Metazoa > Chordata > Amphibia > Anura > Hylidae > Phyllomedusa > Phyllomedusa bahiana. The sequence continues at coordinate 11,198 of JAODAL010058786.1, read as the reverse complement.
AATTTTCAGAAGAGACCACAAGGCACGCCAAAAGGGAGAGGTCAATTGTTCTCCTCTATTTGAGGCAATGTTTGAAGGCATCCCATGTAAATGAAAGATATGCTGCATGAACAATGTGGCCATCTGCGGAGCCGATAGAAGACCTGGCAGAGATGTAAAATGCACCATTTTGGAGCTACGCTCCACCACAACCCAGGTAGCTGAACATCCATCAGAGGATGAAAGGTCAGTCATGAAGTCCATTGTGCTGTGGCTCCATGATACTTCTGGCAGCAGTAAGGGCAGCAGGAAATCAACGGGTCACAGATGGGAGCTCTTATTCCTATCACAGATAGGGCAAGCGGCCACAAAGTCCTTGACATCCTGCGCGAGCGAGGGCCATCAGTAACGTCGAGTGATTAGGTTGAGGGACTTGCGGTACCCAGGATGGATGGCAACCCTGGAGGCATGACCCTGGACAGAATCCACTTCTTTAGTGCAGGATGCACGAAGGTTCTTCCTGGTGGAATTTTTCGCAACTTTATGGGGGCAGCACAGACGAGGCGATGAGGAGGAATAAGGAAATGTGTTTCAGGCTCAGAATCAGTAGCATCCGTGGCTTGGGACAGAGCATCAACCTTAACGTTTTTGGCGACTGGCCGGACGTGGAGGTTAAAGTTGAAACAAGAAAAGAATAGGGACCAGCGAGCCTGATGGGGATTCAACCGTTGAGCTGTCTGTAGATAAAGAAGATTTTTGAAGTCTGTGTAGAAAGTAAGGGGATGTAGAGCACCCTCAAGAAGATTTCGCCATTTTCCCAAGGCCAGTTTCATCGCCAGCAGTTCCCTGTTCCCAATTGAATAATTCTTTTCAGCTGGGGAGAAGACCCTAGGAAATATTTTTGCAAGTGTATGGCTCCAGCTCCGACCAAGGAGGCATTGACTTCCAGAAAGAGAGGACTCTCTGGATCCGGACGGTGAAGAACAAATGCAAAGGCAAAGGCCGATTTCAACTGGGCAATAGCTTTTTCAGCTTTGGAGGTCTATAAACGAGGGTTACTGCCTTTCTTGGTGAGGGCGACAATAGGAGCTATGAGAGTGGAGAAGTGTGGGATGAATTGGAAGTAGTAGAAAAACCGATGAACTGCTGTTTAGCTCGGAGACCAATAGGGCGTGGCCAGTTTAACACTGCTGTAGACTTCTCCAGATCCATTAGAAGATCTTGTGCCGAAATTATATACCCCAAAAATGCTAAACTAGTCAGTTCGAATAGACACTATGCTAACTTGGCATAGAGGTGGTTGCATCCGAGGCCGGAGAACACTTGATGGACATGAGCGAGATGGGATTAAATATCTGGGGATATTAGAATATCGTCAAGGTAAACCAGTCGTACAGAAGATCCCAGAAGATGTCATTTTTGAATTCTTGGAACACTGCCGGGGCATTGCAGAGGCCAAAAGGCATAACAAGATACTCGTAGGGGCCATCTCAGGTGCTAAAGGTGGTTTTCCACTCATCCCCATCACGGATTCCGATCAGGTTGTAATTGCCCCAGAGGTTGAGCTTGGAGAAGACTGTGACACCCCGGATTCTATTGAAGAGTGCTGAAATTAACAGCAGCGGGTAACGATTCTTAAAGGTGATCTTATTATGACCCTGATAGTTGACGCAAGGCCACAAGGACCAGTCCTTCTCGACAAAAAAGAATCCTGCTTCCGTGGGTGAGGATGCTTTGTGGATGAAGCCCTTGTCTAGTTTCTCCTTAATATATGCCAACATGACTTCTGTTTCAGGCCGAGAAAGAGGATATACTCTACCCCGGGGAGGAGTGGAACCAGGCTGAAGTTATATTGGGCAATCATAGGGCCAATGAAGGGTGAAACTCTGTCTGTTTTTTGTAGAAGATGTCAGCAATTTCCCAATAGTGTGCTGGAGGGCCAGAGGGAACAGGAACAGCATTCCAAAGAGTATACTCACCGGACATGGAAGACGTGGGACTGAGATACAGGAAGAGTGGCACCAGGTGCCCCAGTGTGTGACTTTGCCAATTCTCCAGTCGATGTTCAGAGCATGATCGCATAACCAATGGAGCCCCAGACGAAGAGTACTAGAGGAGCACAGTAGAATGAGGAAGGAGATTTTCTCCTGATGTAGTACTTCGACGTGCAGAGTAAGGGGTTGCGTGTGGCACCGGATAGTACAAGAGAAGACTTCCCCATTCATTGACAAGACAGGGGTTCAATCAAGGGAACTACAGGAAGATGGTACTTGGCCACAATAGTGGGATGGATAAAGTTGCCCGCCGAACCCTAGTCCACTAAGGTGGAAACTGGAAGACTGGAACCGGAGGAAGGACTAGGCTGACCGACATGGTCAATGGTGGAAAGGAAAGTTCCATATCCAGGTTCACCTCTCCTATGAAGCCTAGGCTCTGGAGTTTCACTGACAGATCGGGAAGTCCCTACGCAGGTGATCATGGGCACCACAATAGAGACACAGACCTTAGTTTGTCTGCGAGCCTTTTCCTTCTCCAACAGGTGGGCTCTATCCAGTTGCAGGGGCTCTTCCTGATTATGATAAGGGACAGGTTGAAGAGGTCACTGGAATACGGGTGCCAGACGAGGACTCCTGCAGGGACGAAAAGCCACCCATTGTAGCCGAACCTCCCGTTGACATTCAGAGAAGCAGACATCAATGTGGGTGGCCAAGGTGATGAGGTCGTCCAGGCTGGTGGGCAGATCACGCCCCGCCAACGCCCTGGCCAACCCCTCCCACAAGGTTGTGACCATGACCTTTCTGTTCCAGAATAATTCAGGGGACAGGGCCCGGAACTGTACAGAATACTGTCCCACCGATGAATCTCCCTGACAGTCAGAAAAGCATAGAAGCAGCAGAGGAAGCATGTCCCGGTTGCTCAAACACTTTGTAAAAAAGCTGCCAAGAAGTTTGCCAGGTTAGCCGTCAGTGGATCTCCACGTTCCCACAGAGGAGTAACCCAGGCCAGTGCTTCATCAGAGAGTAGAGAAATGATAAAGGCCACTTTTGCCCAGTCAGTGGCAAACTGCTGGGCATTATTGCCCGAAACATGTCAGCGTTATTGCCCCTCTGATCTCCTGTATTGCACTATTTGGCTACTATTTTGTGAATAAAAGTTCCCCAGTTTTTATCCATATTTGGTGCCAGCCAGCGTGGACTTTTCTTTGTCATGCTACATACGTCTCTTGGAGCATCTGCATGGGCACAGACAGCTATGCAAGATCATTCAATTTACAGCTATCAAGATGAGCTGGTTTGAATGTTTTTTTTCTATTGATTAAAGAAACCTTGGTAGGTGCAGGGAGGGAGTACATGACATCGCAGGAACCGGAATCGGAACGGAGACTAGTGCGGGAGTCTGGACAATAGGTGCTTCTGGGAGATGGGCTGCTCGGTTCGAAAGCGTCAAGAACAACTGCTCTTGACAGATGCCCTGGTACATGATCTCAGCCACGAGGCTCTCAGGTTCTGCAGTGGTTGATCAGTGGGATCCATGGCCTAGTTATACTGTCACGATGGCACTAGGAATGGAAGGCGGATCCTCTGGTCACCGCATAGAGTTTGTGTCATATACATCAAGGAGCGGAGTCTAAGGGGCCCCTAGTCTTCACCGAAACCTGCCGCAAAACAGGGTGGACTTTGCCCCAGGGAATCCCCTAGGTCACTACCCCCAACGCAGGTCCTAGCGGTGACAGCCCAAGCAGGAGGCATAGAACACAGAGTCAGCCGAAATGTAGAGCAGAAGCTAGAATGGAAAGACTCACAGGAACCTACAAAGCAGATGATGGTCAGAAAGGTTAGGCACAGATAGGATCAGGGACGCAGACGATAGCATAAACAATGTTCACTAGGAAGTGCACAACAGGACGTCACTAGGGAATGGACACCAACAATTGGGCACAGACCGCAGGAAGAGGAATCCCTAAAAGGCCCCTTCCCAAACACCATAAGTGGAGAGAGAATTACCTGCTGTGTGCTGGCCTTTTTAACCCAGGAGACCGGCGTGTGTTCGCCCCTAGTGGCCGACAGGGAAAGTGTGTCCAGAAGCAGGAGAAAGCAGGGCAGCGCGCCGATTGAGGAGGATGCAGGACGGGTGAGTATGAGCACAGTGGAGCAACCGCCAGCGGGTGTGCCTGTGGCCAGAGGCCTGCACCATGGCGTGAAATGTGCCAGAAGCTGAGTGGTGAGCGCGGCTGTGGTCCGGGAGTCTTATTGCAGTGCACAGCATTACAGCAAGGTCCTATGGTTGTGGTTTGCACGGTAGTTAGCCCTTACTAGTAAATAGTCAGGCAGATATAAGAGAGATGTTTCCCTTAGAGATGGATAGCGACATAGATTGTACCTGTGAGGAAAGCCAGGTTAAAGAGAATAGCAAGATATATATCTTATTAAGTCTGCATGTCGTTGGAAAGCAGGCCACAACAAAGAAGGTTGGTATGGAAAGAGAACGACTACAGCACATGAGGGTATTTTCCTTGTGCTTTGGAAGGAGTAGGGTAAAAGGAAATCCCAGGTGAAAAATGTGATGTCCTCCAACGTAAACCATGAGTAGCAGGAGGAATGTGAAAGTGTAACCCAACATAAGAGCTTCGACCCAGGAGGAAGGGTTAAATATGTGAAAAAGTCCTGCGGTCTTTGTCAAGGGGTGCGGGATATGTGCCAAGGCGAGAGGCCTGATTGGCTCGATTGAGAGGTAAAGATAGCATAGGACTGCCCGATTTTGAGATCACGTTGAAAGTCGTGGGCAGCTTAAACATCTTTTGATCAAAATATGTGAACCGAGAGTCTCAAGGCGACTTCATGTCGCAAGCCTCTGTCAATGGATTGGTAGAGTAAAGCAGGACAACTGTGAGTTACAAGCCACCGAAGGCATGGTCTCGGTGGGGGAAGCCAGCAATTTTACATCAGTGGCCATAGGTTGCTGACAGCTTTAGTCGTTAGTTTAACTTTGTTGCAGTTCAAACCGGATGGTTTCCTAGAAAAGGCTGTTGGGTGGGAGGCCTTTCCCCCATTCCAGGTCTATGCTTTACCAAGTCTGTTAAAGCCTGGTGCTACAGGAAGACAAGAGGGTGTGGTTCGCTACCAAAGTGTTGGAACAAGAGCAGAGCTGAGCTGAAGAGAAGGCTCTGTCTCCCCCAGGCTTGAGGGATACCTGCATACCAGTGGTGGCTGCTGAGAGTGTTATACCAGTGGTGGCTAGTCTAAAGTGTGTTGTGGTGGTGCTGAGTAATAAACTCAAGCCACAGATAGAGAGGGTTCAGTTAATGAGTATATCGCCTAGGTTTTGTTATGGTTTCTGCCTGCTGTATTATAATCTGTGTGCATGTTGGAGAATAAAACTGGTTGAGGCCAGTTTAAAGATAAACTGTTTGGTCCATGTGACATATTTACTGGATGCCAATTCTGTCTTAACAAAGGACTGAGATTCCGGAGCTGAGTGACCCCCGGGCCGGTCCAAAATGTCAATATATATATATATAATTTTGTGTGCCCCAAAAATAACTCAACACACAGCCATCAATGTCTAAACTGCTGACAACAAAAGTGAGTACACCCCCAAGTGAAAATGGACAATTTGTGACCTAAGTGTGGTCACCATTATTTTCCAGCAATACCTTAAAGAGAACCTGTCACATAGATTACAGCACAAGCTAGTGACAGAAATGCTGTTTCCAGTGCTGTGTCCCTTATTCTGTGAGATGCAATAGTTTCAGAGTATTTAATGTTCAAATATGACAGTTTGCAGCCAGAAAAGAGTCCAGCTTAGGCATGAGCAGGTGTTTGCAATGCCCACCAAGGCTAGGCCCGCCAACCTGTCAGTTATTCACATGTTTCTACCTATTCAAAGTAATAAGTTAATCAGTTGTGATGGGGGGGGGGGGGTTGCTAGCCTCAGGTAGGCAAGTCATGAAAAAAACAGTTTTTTTTCATGAAAAACTGGACTCTTTTCTGGCTGAAAACTGCAAACTGCAGATTTGAGCATTAAATACTCTAAAAATACTGTACCTTACAGAATAAGGGACACAGCACTATAAAGAGCATGTCTGTTAGTAACCTGTGCTGTCCTCAGCAAGGGTGGCATAACCTGTGTGACAGGTTCTCTTTAACTGTCTTGGGCATGGAGTTCATCAGTGCTTCACAGGTTGCTACTGGAATCCTCTTTCACTCCTCCATGACAACATCATGGAGATAGTGGATGTTAGAGACCTTGAGTTCCTCCACCTTCCATTTGAGAATTGCTCAATAGCGTTAAGGTCTGGAGACATGTTTGGCCAGTCCAGCACCTTTAACCTCAATTTCTTTAGCAAGGCAGAGGCAGGATCGGTTCACTTTACAGCTGATTATTTAAAATGTGGAGTGGATGCAGGGCAGTTTGACTACACATCAACAGTCCATAAAGCTCCTGAACAGTGAGCTCACCATGGACAGCTGATGTTTAGTGCGGCTGCCTAATGTCTGCTCCAGCTTTATTTCTGGGATCCGACAGGGTCATCTCCTCACTGAAGTCTTTTTGTACTTGTATGGATGCTACACTGTCAGTGCAGGGTGAGTGTTTACAGGGTGAGTGACAAACTTTTCTATGGGATGTTATTTTCAGTGCCTGGGGGTCTGTTTTATTCTGAGGGGGGAGATGGGGAGAAAGGGGTGTTTGTATCGGGGGCTGTGCCTTGGGGTGGGTTTGTACAAAGTTGGGTTGCCTGGAGGGTCTGCATTATACTGTGGTAGCTGTACCTGGGCAGACTGTAGCCTGCAGTCTGTGTTAAATTACAGGGTAGGTGGGCAGGTGAGGTCTTTGTTACTTTTACCAGTATATGGTCATTATATGGCGGTAATATACAGTCTGCAGACCCTGTGTATCTACCATTGTATGGTCACTGTATTGAGGTAATAGAATACAGTTTGCAGAGCCTATGTACACTGGTAGCTACCACTATAAGGTCACTGTATGCAGGTAATATAATACAGTTTGGAGAGCCTGTTTACACTGGCGTATACCACTCTGTGGTCACTGTATAGAGATATTATACAGTCTGCAGAGCCTGTGTACATTGGTATCTACCACTATATGGTCACTGTATGGTGGAAATATTTAGTAATATTTAGTATGGTGGATCTTTATTCAGTAATAGTATTATTCAGTCTCTTTGTGTTACAAATTTGTGGTCATGTTCTGGCGGTATAAACGGGTCCTTATGTAGTAGCGTTATTGGTAATGTTGGTCTTGGTGTAGTGGGATTTATTTGGTAGCAGAATGATGGTGATATGCATGGTTAGATATTTCTTCATGTATTATCTAGTCACTGCATGACTGTTATTAACAGGTACCAGTAAATGTTTATGGTTGGGGAAGGGGCTGCCAGAGGGGCCTCATCCAAAAGTTTGCTATGGGGCCCAGACACAAATGTCTTTGTACTCCTCACCTGATTGCCACACACGCTTGACACCATCTGAACCAAATAAGTTTATCTTGGTCATATCCGACTACAGGACATGGTTCTAGTAATCCATGTCTTTAGTCTGCTTGTCTTCAGTAAACTGTTTGTGGGCTTTCTTGTGCATCATGGTAGAGGCTTCCTGCTAGGGCAACAGTCATGCAGACCAATTTGATGCAGTGTGCGGTGTATGGCCTGAGCACTGACAGGCTGACCTCCCACCCCTTTAACCAATGCTGGTAGCACTCATATGTCTATTTTGAAAAGACAGTCTCTGGACATGATGCTGAGCATGTGCACTCAATCTTCTTTGGCTCAGTTTCAGGGTGTTGGCAAACTTGTTATAGCTTAGGCCATCTTTAAGTACAACAACAATTCTGTTTTTCATATCCTCAGTGAGTTCTTTGGCATGAGGTGCCATGTTGAACTTTCAGTGGCCAGTATGAGAGAGTATGAGAGCAATAATACCAAATTTATCACACCTGCTTCCCATTCCCTCCTGAGATCTTGTAAGACTACTGAGTCACATGATACCATTGAGGGAAAGTGGCTAATTGGACAAAGTTTGTCCATTTTCACTTAGGGGTGTACTCTTTTTTTGTTTAGCAAATTTTGAGGAAACATGTTAGCAGTTTAGACATTAATCACTGTTGCTGAGTTATTTTGAGGGCACACCAAATATACACTGTTATACAAGCTGTAAACAGACTACTTTACATTATATCAAGGTGACAAAACTTCGGTGTTGTCCCATGAAAAGATATAATACAATATTTACAAAAATTGAGGGGTGTACTCACTTTTGTGAGATCCTATATATATCTAGTAAAGGATAGTAATAATTCTTCAAACTGCCAAGTGACAGGTGCCCTGCCCCTTTTCAGGCCATCACCTCTCCCAGTGTGCATTACCCTCCACTAGAGATGGGCGAATTGATTCTAACAAAGTGGAATTCGTTTAGAATTTCAGGAAAACTTCGATTTTGAACGATGTCGAAGTTTGAGGTGATTCGCGAGAACGAAGCGTGTTTTTAATTGATAAAATGGCTGCGAGCACATGGCGTAGCATGGGGCAAAGAACTCTGGGAGGAAGAAAGGCGTAGCCTAAATGACATGTGCAGAGATGAAGCCAATCAGAGACCGGCGGGATTCTGTGACGTCACCGCACTATTTAAGTCCGGGCGGGACGCTGGCAGTTCACATTGCTTTCACTGTGCTGTGTAGGGAAGCTGCTGCTGCTGCTGATCATGATATCTCATACTAAAGAACTAACTTTTATACAGCGGTTTTTGGGGGGGTGTCACAGCTTGTCTCAGAGACTGCTTCTCTTATGTTCTAATTTTGATTTTGTGGGGTATTGGAATTGAAGTCCAGTGTGTGTCCAATTCAGCTGCATATACATTTTTATGCTATTCCCTCAGTCTTCAGCACATTGTTTATCCAATGGTTATCTAAGCCTGTTGCTGTTGTATTCAGTTAAAGAAACAGCGTTTTTACAATCCAAATACCACTTAATTTTTGGTTGCTCATTTCTTTTGCGCAATTTAGATCCAGGGGTTAATTAATCATTGTTTCGCTGTTGTGGTCACTAAAAGAAACGGTGTTTTTCAACACCAAAGAAGAAATTTTGCCTGTAGCATAATTCATATCCGAAGGTTAATTACGAGTTTTTCTGTTGTTGTGCTCTGCAAAATACACGGCGTTTTAACATGCTACAAAGCTTGTAATTGTTGGCAGCACATTTCTTTTGCGCAATTTACATCCAAGCATTAACTTAAAGGGGTTTTGCCAAGACGGCTGTTCCCCACCTCACACACTGCCGCTGGTCCCCTGGGTCTTGAGATCGGGGCGTTCTCTGCTTGGGTAGTTTAAAAAAAAACGCCCTCCAGACGGCACTTAGTGACGTCATCGCGCTGCGAGTCGTGCGCGCTCCTGCCGGCATCTGAGAGCTACATAACTAAAAGCAGGGAGGCAGGGAGCAGGACAAAGACCCAGAATTTAGAGAAACGTAGAAGACAAGGAGTAAGGTAACGGAGCAAGGAACTAGAACATAGAAAAGCGTAGACATGGAGTAAGGGAGCGTGGCTAAGAATCTGGAGAATCTGGTGAACAGCCAGCACATCCCCCAAGCACAGTCCGTGAAGATTCTGTGCGAGCAGGAAGGAGGGGGGAAGTGAGGAGCCGACAGACTGTCCTGGCCGGGAGGGGAGCTACTGCGCATGTCAGGCCTTGTGTCTGGACGTGCTCGTAACAGAGTTGGCTTCAGAGGAAGAGTAATGAACCACGCAAGCGCGGCCAGATGGGCAGGAGGCTTAGCACAGGTCGGCTCTAATGACAACCAGCTGTACACACTGATAAGGTAACGAAGGCTGCAGCTGTGGCACCTTACACTTTTTTTTAATGATATGCAATTAGGAAAGTGTCAAACTTATGATTTCTAAGCATCCCACGTCGACTTTACATTGTGGCAAAACCCCTTTAAGTATTTTTCTGCAGTTGTACTCAGTAAAAGAAATGTTGTTTTTCACCGCCAAAGAAGAAATTTTGCCTGTAGCATAATTCATATCTGAAGGTTAATTACGAGTTATTCTGTTTTTGTGTTCGTAAAATACACGCCGTTTTAACACGCTACAAAGCTGGTAATTGTTGGCAGCACATTTCTTTTGCGCAATTTACATCCGAGGGTTAACTAAGTTGTTACGGGTGTCCCTGCGACCCTCGTGTCGGGTCGCAGGCACACCCGCAACGCCGCAGCACCTCCTGCTGGGGCCGGTGCCCCGGGCCCGATGCTCGGGCCCCGGACCCACACCGGGTGTCACGGGAACCACTTACCCGTCCCCGCTCTGGGCCCGTCCTGGCGCGCGCTCCTGCTGCCCGGGCCGGTGCACCCCGCCCTCTAGTGCGCCCCGGGGCGGCACTGCCGGGAAATTTAAAGGGACAGTGCGCCGGTGATTGGTTTTCACGGGGGACGGTCTATTTTAGCCCTGCCCCTTCCCCAGCACCTTTGCCGAATTTGATAGTGCCTTGTGCCTGGAGAGGAAGCGTTCCTAAGTGTCTTGTTCCGTTTACTGTGTACCGTACTTCTGCCTCCGTCCCTTGACCACGAACCTTTGCCGCCTGTCCGACCTTCTGCCTGTCCCGACTACGAGCCTGCTTCACGATTTTGTACCACGCAACACCTCGGCTGCCACCGCAAGCAAGTCACGTCAGGGGTGCGACCTGGTAGCAATCCGCCGCAGCAAGTCCATCCCTTTGCGGCGGGCTCTGGTGAAACGGACCTACTTAGACTCCGTTCCCCTGGCGTGGCTCACATCATCGCTTGTGGTGGTCCAGTGATCCACTACCACATCCGTAACATAAGTATTTTTCTGCATTTGTACTCAGTAAAAGAAATGTTGTTTTTCACCACCAAAGAAGAAATTTTTTGGGTGTAGCATAAGTCATAACGAAGGTTCATTAAGCCTGTTTGTGTTTTATATTGTTAAAAAAAAACACAGTTTTTTAAACGGCACATAAAAGTAAATTTTTCCTGGCCATTTGTGGAGCGCAATTTATATCCAAGGGTTTACCCAGGCTTGTTAGTGGGTTCATTTGGAGTCACATTTCAGGGTGTGTATTTATCATAAAACAGATATCTTTTATCAAACAGAGTCTGTACATTTTAGATCAAACAGTATGTCAGACAGAGAGGTGGCAGGCTCTTCACATACGTAGTGGCAGTGGCACAAAATTCCTGGAGCAGGCACAGG
>JAODAL010058785.1:0-21888 GCA_025379985.1 Phyllomedusa bahiana | reverse complement strand
TCATTTAGTTTCAAATTGGAAAAAAGGTTTTTGGAGGTTTGCAGTTGCCCTTGGTAAACGGGCGGTTTCCATTTTCACAAAACCCTAGGGTTAAAAAAATTTGTTTGGGTTTCCTTTTCCAAAAAAGTGTTTGGGGGTAGGGGTAATTAAATAATTTTCCCTCAGTTTTTTTTTAAGGGGGTTTTAAGATTTTTCCCTTTGGAAACCGAAACCCTCTTTCTGGGGGGGGAACGGGGAAACTTATCTTCCCGGGACATGGGTTGTTTTGGAAAATCTCTTCTAGGAAAAGGGCCAAAAAAAATTTTTCCCTAGGTAAAAACTTAGCCCTTTTTTTGGAGAACCCCAAACCCTTAAAACATTAAATTGGGCTATGTAGTTTTTATAAAGGGTTTTAAATTTTTGGTTCTAAATTTGGGGGCCTATCCCCCATTTTAGAAACCAATATTTGGAAAAAACCTGAAGGAAATTTTTTAAAAATTTTAAAAGTTTAATTTTTAGCCCAACCCCTTTAAATTTCCCGGAAAATTATTTTTAAAAAAACCTTGAAGTTCCCTTCCAGGATTTTTGGGCCCAAGGGGGTTTTCTTTTTCCCCAAAGAAAGTTCTTTTCCCCCAAAACCTCGGCCCAGGGGAAAAAAAGAGTGGGAAGTTTTTAATACCCCGATAGTCAGCAGGGGAAAGGGGGGGCCCCTTGCCTCCCCCTAGGCTTAGTAATTTGGTAAAGCCCCCTTTTTTAAAAAAATTAAAAACCCTTAAACCAATTTTTGTGGACTTTAAATATTAAAGATAAAATTATTCCTTTAGAAACCCTTATTTATTTTTTTAGGGAACCCCTTTCCCCCAAAAGTTCAAAACTTTTTTTTAACCGGGGGTTGGTGTTTCCAAAGTGGAGAAATATGGCCTTCAGTAATTAAAAAAAAATTTTGTTGGCCAATTAAAAACATTGGAAAAAAATTTCTCCAAAAAAAATTGGAAACGTAGCCACCGGGGAATTAGGGCATTCCCCCAAACAAGTTTAACCGGGGGCCCAAAAAGGTTTCTTCCCGTATTTCGTCTGGGGGTGGGATTCCCCCTCAGGTTTTGGGCTTTTTCTTTAAATCTAAATAAGCGATATGCCAAACCGGGGGAATTTTTTAAGGGCCAGTGTTGCCCTACAAAAACGCCCACTTTGGGATTTAAAAAAGGCCCCAAAAAACCCCAAAGTAGGGAAAAGGGAATTTTTAATTTTTAAAAGGCCTTCCCCTTAAAAAGGATTTTGGGGAAAGGGGCATTTAAAAATTTTTTTAAAGGTTTTGCCATTTTTTTCAATTTTTTAAAAATTTTCCCTAATTAAGTCAAAAGGTTTTTTTTTTTTTGGTTTTTGAAAGGGTCTGTGTTTAAAAAATTCCCAAAAAAAAAGGGGCCCAAATTTAAACCCGGGTTTAATTTCCTTTTGGGGGTTTTTAAAAAGGGTAAATTTTAAAAACCCTTCATTAAACCCAGGGGTTTCCAATTTTAAAAAGGAAAAAAGGGAATTTTTAAAGCCCTGGTCCCCAAAAATTTAATGGGGGAAAATATGGGGGGGGCTTTAATTAGGCTTTAACCTTTTTTAAAGGAGGTTCTCTTAAGGAATTCAAACCCCTTTAAAAAGGCCCTCTACGTTAGGTATTCTTAAATTATAATCAAATTTTTAAATTGAATTTTTTGCCCTAAAAACCTATATTGGAACTTCCCCGGAAAAATTAATTATATTCCTTTAAAAAACCGAGGGGGGGAAAATATTTTTCCGGTGTGGTTTGTTTGGACCAATTGTTGGGGTTTTTTTTTTTTGGGAAAAAATCCCCAGCTAAAAAAGGCCAATTTTGGGGAAATTTGGGCTCTTTCTAAAAACCGGTTGTGATTGCTTAAGACCTTTTTTTTTTAGGGGAAAATTAAATTAATGGGGGACATATTTATTTGGCATCCCTTTCAAAACGCAAAAACCCTTTTTTATAAAAAGGAAAACCCGGTCGCGGGTTTTTTTGCCGGGAAAAATTTGTTTAAAATTTGGAGTGGGGAGGGGGCCCAAATCGGCTCAAAATTCCATGAGTCGTTTGAGAACCGTTTTTGTGTTCTGCCGACTACAATTGTAAATTTTTTCCGGGCTTTTAAATACTTTGGACGCCCTTTTTCTTGCTTTTTGGTCTGGATCTGAGTCTGATCTTGAAACTTTGTCACACATTTAAATTTGTGTCCCCCCATTTTTTAAATTCCATAAAAAAAAGATGGGGTTAGACCCAATACTTGGACGTTTTAGTAAGGAGACAGAAAAACAAAAAAAGAAAAACATCACTGTATACAAAAAAAATTAGACCGCAAAAATTTTTCCTTTCCCACCCACTCTAGCCAAAAACCCCCTTTGGTCAAAAAGGGAAATTAGTGAATCTAAAAATTTGTCGGGGCAAAAAGGGGTTTTGCTAAAACTGTGAGGAATTTTTGGGGAGCCGCAAAAAAAAAATTAATATCAAAATTTTTAAAAATAGAGGCTATAATAAAGATCCCTCAGAAGTTTTAAGCCGGCAATGTTTGATTTTCCTAGGAAGTCCTTTTGAAAAAAAAGGTTTAAATTAGCCCCTATTAAAAAATTCATTTCCCCCTTTGAATCGGATATGATAGCCAACGAGGACTAAAAAAAAAACGCTATCCTTAAACTTTGGGAAACCCTGCAAAGGGGGATACAAAATTTGGACATTTTTTAAAAAATTCCTCCAAGTTGGATATACCTTTAAAAGGGGGGGGACATTGGGCCCGGGAAACTAAAATCAGCAGCCCTTAAACAAACACAAAAAAAAAAAAAAACGTCTTTTTTGAGCATTTCCCGAGGTCAGGCACATTTGCCTTTTTTTAAAATGTCAGCCCTGCTCCCTAAATTTAATCAAAGGTGACGCTTTTCCCAAATCCCACAAAGGGGCCCATAAGTTTAAAGATTCTGGTTTCCTTTAATGTGTTTACCGAAGGAGCCTTTTATATGTTTTAATGCCCTTTGTGGTCGTGTATATGTAGGGCAAAAATCTAAAACCGTTAAAATCGGGGATTAAGAGCATAGGTAAAGCTTTTTAGATTGTATAAGAAAAACCCAAACTCCTGTAGTGGAGATCGTAAAACCCTAGCAGACGAAAATTTAGCGGGAAGAAAACAATTTTGGCGAAAACGACGGTAGCTAGGCACTTTGTGGGGGCACGCCATGATCTATGTGGGTTTCGGGGGTTTGCATTTGGAAAAGGTTTTTCCGTGCCAAATGGGTTTCCCAGTTGACAAAAAAATTGTTTAAGACGTAAAGCTTATTGGATTTTCCAAATTGGAATAAATAACCCCTAGGGGAATTAAACGAAAGTTTAAACGGGGAAATTTTTCCCTTTATGAAAAATATACAATAAGTGCTGGTAGGAATATGTTAGGTAGTTTGAATTATGTATGTCCTGCATTTTTAATTGTTTAATTTTTTTTAAAAAAAATTTGATTTTGGGGCCATATAAAAGGGAAGCGTATACCATGCGTTTGTCCCTGAGGAAGGGGGGGGGGGAAACCCCCCAAAACGTTGCACGGGGGGTTGAATATCGTCCCTATGGCCCAAGGGCCCGTTTTCCGTTGGCTCACTGGCGAGTGGCGGTTTTGAACTATCTTTAAAAACAAACCTGGAGGGTGCACCAAAACCCCTTTGAGCTAAGCTTTTTTCGGTTTTTAGGGGCCCGGGCATCCTGTATGTAACGGGTGAATGTGGGGCTATGTAGTTATGAAGATTTTTTTAAAATTTTTGCACGTTTTTTGGTTCTATTGCAATATTGTGACTGAAGTGGTGGGGGGGGAAAGGCCCCAATTTTAGAACCTATTTTTTATTAAAAAGCGTTCAGTGAGAATACAGAAAGGCCCAATTTTAAATATTTTTATTGATTATTGTGACCCCAAGGGGAAGGTTTTTTTAATTGAATTATTTTGGACAAAAATGTCCTATAAAGAGATTGCCAATTCCAAACCGATGCCCCGGGCCCAGAGTGTTCTGTTTCCCCCGAGACGAAAGAGTTTTTTTTTAACAGCAGCAGAGTCTGCGGGATTTCCATTGGAACAAAAGCAGTGGGGGAAAGCTGTTGTTAATTACCCCGCGGGCCCTAGAACAGCTGAGGGGGAAAAGGGAAGAAAGCCTGCCCTCCCACGCTACGGGTTAGCTGAATATGTGAAAGCCCCCCGTATCCCTAGAGGGCTACGCAGCAACCCCCAACCAATTTTTTGCCTGACGTTAGGAAATATAAAGTTTAGATGGAAATGTATTGGGAAACCCGCTATTTTATGGATTTTATGATCCTTCCCAAATCCAAAAACCTACAAAGAAATTATTGTACCACAATGTTGAGATCCAGAAGCTGAGGGAGGGAATTTTAGATGCAGGGTCTCGATTGTAAAAGGTTAAAAAAAACAAATTTAAAATTTAAAGGCCAATATTGAAAAAGTTGAAAAAAAATTTACTGCAAAAATAAATTGAAGAAGTACGAGCGAGGGCAAACCGGGAATTAGCCCAAACCCAGTTTATACCTGGGAAGGGGGAGAGAGTCCAGAAAAAAAATCACGATATGGGGTGCAAAAAAAAAAACGGGGGTGGGATTTCCCCCCTGTCAGGAAAAAAACGATTTTTAGCTTAGAGATAGACCTTAACCCGATGAATGCAAGAATCTGACCCAAAAGCAAGGAAGGGGGAGATTTTTTAGGAAAAGCACCCGCTGTTCCAACTACAAGCGCAGACGCTCCACTTTTAGGAATGTTGAAAAAAGGCCCCCTAAAAAACCGGAAGAAAAGGAATCGTCGGGGTTTGGGAATGAAAATTTCCAATTCCCAAGGGGCCCTCTCGGGCCCATGCAACAGAGATGCTGGAGAAGGGGCCCGAAAATTTTTTCCAACCCGGGAACCCTTTACAAAATTTTTTTTCACTAATTTACTTTTATAAATTTTGCCGTAATATAAGATGCAAAATGTTTTTTTCTTCCACAGGTGAAAGGGTAACTGATGTTAATAAATTGCACTCAAAAAAGTTGAAAAGTCAAAGTCAGTTTGACCCTGAGGTTAGATCGGCTGCTTTGGGGGGTTTTTTTGAAAAATGGTAATTTTAAAAAATGTAAAGAAAGTGGTCTAGTAAAGGGCCCGACGCGGGCCTTTAATAACTTTAAAAAGAAAAAAAAGGGAAGCACTAAAAAATCTAAAAAGTGACCCCACAATTTTTAATAAGGAAAATGATAAGGGGGGGGTTTAGTTTGTTTTTGGACGTCGAACCCTTAAATTCAGGAGGCCTTGACTCAGTTAAAGGACACCGTGTCTATCAACCCCTTTAAAAAAGACCCCACTTTGAAATATGTAATTACATTCAAGGTTTTAATTCAGGAAAGGGTTTGACATGACATATTTTGTGCCATGAAAAACAAATTTTTGGTTAAAACTTAAAACCCCCGGACCCCCGATTTTGTATATGGGCCCAAAGTGCATAAATCGGGCCACCCGAACCCCCGGCCCACCATTGTCTTTAGGTTTTTGAGTTGCCCCTTTGGGGCCCCCTTTGCTGCGTATTTAGATAAATTCCTCAACCTGCAGTAAAAAAAGACCCCAGAATTATACAGGGCACAGGCCAATTCCCTTTGGGTAATTTAAAGGGGGCTGGACAAAGTCTAAAATTATGGGGTTGGGGCAAATCTTGACATTAAGTCACTCTTTACCAAATCCCACTTTTTGATGGGATGTCAGTGATGCTGACTTTTTAGGCGGGGGTTTCCAAAAATTTTCAAACGCAAAAAAAACGCATTTTTTTTGCGATTTTGGAGCCCCCTACTGACTAGGAATTATTTTCGCTTCGGCGATCAATTGTTTCCCACAGATCCAAGGGGACGTCCGGGGGGGTCTCCAATAGGTGAGCTTCGCTAAATTTTTTCATGCAGTCGTTTGAGAAAAAAATTTTTGTTCTGTCCCAATACCCAAATTTTAAAAGGGCCTGGTTAGATGGGGGACGAGTTTTCTTGCTTATGGTCTGGATCTGAGTCTGATCTTGAAAGCTTTTTCACACACTTAAATAGTGTCCACCCCTTTTTTGAATTTTCCCAAAAATAAAAGATAGGTCTTAAACATCACCTTAATTGGAGTTTTTAGTAAGGGGAAGAATAACCCAAAAAAGAAACTCACTGTATACAAAAGAAATAGACCGCAAACCCAAAGTCCTTCACCACTTTTAGCCAAAAACACCTCAGGGTTTTAAAGGAAATTTGTGAAGTCTCAATTTGTCAGGGCAAGAAAGGGTTTTTCCCCAAAGGGTTTAGGAATATTTGAGAGCCCCAGAAAAAAAAAATTAAATTTAAAAAATTTGAGGTTTAATGAAAATCACCCCAGAACGATTGACCCGGGAAGTGTTTTATATTCCTAGGGGAAGTCCCCTTGAAACAAAAAGGGGGAAAAGGGCCCATTTAAAAAACATCCCCCCCCATATGTATCAGTTTTTGATAGCCACCCCGGGGACTTTTTAAAAAAAGCTTTTCCTTTAAAAAAATTTGGGCCTGCTAAGGGGGATACAAAATTTGGACTTTTTATTTAAAAATCTTTCCCAAAATGGTTTTACCGTTAAAAAAAGGACATTTTGGCAGCAACTAAAATCAGCGACCCTTTAAAAAAAACACAAAAAAAAAAAAAAAACAGTCTTTGTTGGGCCGTTCGGGTCAGGGACATTTGGGTGTTTTTTAAAAAGTCAGAATGCTCCTCAATTTAAAACAAAAGGTTTTACGCAAATTTAACATCCCACTAAGGGGGGCCCCCAAAATTTAAAATTTCATGGGTTTCCCCTTCTTTTGATTTTCCGAAGGAGCCATAATATGATTAAATGCCCATTTTTGGTTGGGGGGTAAAATGTGCGGAACATCTTTGACCGTTAAAATCAGGATTAATGGCAAAAGGTCAGCTATTAGATTGTATAAAAAAAAGCTTTAAATACCTGTAGTGGAGAAACGTGACCTAGCCCGACGAGAATTGCGGTAAGAAAAATTTGGCGAAAAAGACGGTTTTTTGGCAAAAATTTTGGGGGCACGCCAAAGATCTATGTGAGCTACGGGGGGTGATATTGGAGAAGGTTTTTTCTGTGCCATGTTTGGTTGACCCAAAAAAATTGCCCTTTTTAAAACGTTAAGCTTATTGGATCTCCCCATTGGAATCACTAACCCAAAAGGATTTTAAAGAAAGGTTTTAAATTTAAAGTGTTTTCCTTTTTGAAAAAAAATTTTCAATAAGTGCTGGGGGAATATGTCTTGGTAGATTGAAATATGTATGTCCTGCAGTTTAATTGTTTTTAAATTTTTTTTAAAGAAATTTTGCATTTTTTAAGGAAACTGTTTACCAATTTACGGGATGTGCCTGGGAAGGGGAGGGCAAGCCCCCAAACCCTTGCAGGGGGGTGCACTATCGATGCCTTTGGCAATGGCCCTCTCGTTTTTCTCCCCTGGCGAGTGAGCGGATGAACTTTCTTTGAACGACCGGAGGGGCGCACCAAAAAATCCTGAGCCCAAGCTTCTTTTCGGTTTTATAGAAAAACCCGGTTCCCCTGTATGTAAGGGGTGAAGTCGGGCTATGTAGTTTTTATGAAGATTTATTAAAAGTTTTGCACGTTCTTTGGTTCTTTGAATATTGTGACAAAGTGAGGGGGGAGTGGAGGCCCCCATTTTAGAACCATATATATTAAAAAGCGCTCATGAGAACTACGGGCCCCCCAATTTTTGTTTATTGATTTTTGCTATACCTGTTTGTCCCACAGTATGACCTTTAAAACCTGTCTGACCCACAGATTAAAAAGTGTGGGAAAAGGGAGTTTTGAACCCCCATTTTAGTTGAACGGACATTGACTAACCGTCGGGGCCCACAGCATGACCCAAAAAACCGCATGACCCCCAAATTTTAAAAAAGTGCAAAAATGGAGTTTTTTAAACCCACCATTTTAGTTGAATGGACCATTGACTATACCTGTCCTGGGAAACCTACTTTGGGTTAGCTTCCCTGTACCCCCTTGTACAATTCAGAGGAATTTTTTTTAACAGCTATTTTGTCATGAATTTTTTAGTAGTTTAAAATTTTAGAAAACAATTTTTTTTATAGGGTGGAAATCCCACCACGTTTTGTTTCTTTTTTTTTTTAAAGTATTAAATGGGTTGTCCTCAGGAATTGCTAGCTATGTTAAAATCTTGCAAAAACAAGTCTTTTGCAATATGTGTCCCTTTAAAAGTGTCCTCCATTCCTTTTCTGACGCACCCTCCCCCCTTTAGCCACTTTTCAATTGGAAGAAAAAAATGTCTGGGTTTTGAAAAACCCCATTTTTTACAATGGCTGTAGTCTAGCTGCTATCACAGCAAATGCCCCCAAAAATTCAAAACATACCCTTGAGCCCCCTTTTGACAATTTTGAAAACAAATGTCTGTTAGAAACCAATTTTTTAGAATAGGATTGTGTCTAGCTGCATTTTACAGCAAAATGCCCCCAAAAAAAATTAAAAAAAGCCCTTGAGCCATTTTGACAATTGTGAAAAACAATGTCTGTTTGAAACCACATTTTTTTGAATAGGACCTGGTTTATTGCTGCATTTCAAAAAAACATGACCCCAAAACATTAAAAAATGATTTTCGCCCCTGTTTTAAAAAATTTTGAGGGAGAAATGCCACTTAGAAAACCCCCTTTTTTGTTCCAAAAGGGCCATGATTTATGTATTCACAGCACTTACCCCAAAACCATTGACAATGCAAAAAAATTCTAAAGAAGAAGTGATAAATGGGAATACGGTTGTTTGTCATGAAACCCTGTGGTGTCTTTTACAAGTCTCCACACCGCAAAACCACAAAATGATCTTAGGGAAACTGAGAAAAAAATTGCAGAGAGAAATTTCATCATTTTAAAAAACATTTTTCAAGAGGACCTTTTCTGTTTGAAGAGGAATGTGGAAAGTAGACCGGCAACTAATCGTTGACCTCGGCAAATGGGGCCACAACATCATCAGGATATCCATGCCTGATACCAATCTTGTCTGAAAGTTCAAACGATCCACATTATATTGGAAAGACCGATGCGTTTGTCTGTAATGACTCCTCCAGCTGTGGCTGAAGGTCCGCTCAGATAATGACGCTGGCTGCTGGGCAGGACAACACCTCTATGGCGTGAGTGCGAGTGAGCTCGGGCCATTCACCATTTTGGAATACCCAGAAGTCCATTGAGACTGGAACAGCAACCAAAAACATCGGTTTGAGGTACGCAGAATATCGTGCACCATGATCTTAAGCAGTCTCTGTGTGTTGTATGGTGTGCCCCTCATACAAGCGTTGTGAGGTGGTAAATAAAGATTGCCAAGGCACCCATTGGCTTCTGCCACATTGCCTGCTGCTGTGCTGCCTCTATGGCTACTTGGCACTCACTGCTTTCACGTCGCTGACGTTGTTTTCCAACCGTGACAATTTGAAGCAACGTGAAACAGACCAACAGATGTCTCCAGTTGATCAATCACAAAGTCTTCCATTTCCTGCATTTTCTCTCTATTGGGGTGGGTGGTAAGGAAAGTGCTGATTTTGTTTTGTACCGTGGATCCTGATGGTGGCCACCCCAGTAACTGTTGTTCAGTTTTGATGCCCTTACTGCGAGTGATCATGTTGGAGAAAATGGATCATCCAAGCACTCATGTGAGAGATGTGTGAGCCTTGCAATACTAAATCTTTCCTCATCTGTCCTCCTCAGCCTCAAATTCGTGCCAACCTCTTTCCAAGGCCAGGGACCGTCGTAACGTAGGTGTCCAGGAATACCTCCTCCTCCTCCGCTTCCCTCCCGGCACAGCTTCAACAGCAGCCCTTGACTTTGCCTCAGAAAGATCACCCAGAGAGCTGATTCGCCCCCCTGCACAAGCCCTGGATCCCGAACCACTGCCTAATGAAGACCCGATATAATTGGAAATGTTCGGGCCTTGTGGATTGATGTAGAGAAAGCTCTGTTTCCGTCTCCTCCTCCATCGCTGGTGGGACCTGATTTTTCAGATTGTCCAACAAACGTGATCCAGAACTAAGATCACTCACAATGCACATGCTGACAAGGCATTTGTCCCGCACTGACCATTTTGGTGGCTTCTTCAAAACTCTCCAGATGGTGCCAGAGCTCTTTCACCTGCCTCCACTCTCGGTGTCTCAACACCCCGAGGTCCGCACTCGCTGCGTTGTCAGTGCCATGTGTCCCTTCGTACTGCGTAATGGCATTCACAATCGCTGGAGCATGTGTGAGCGTGGAATTCCAGCGTGTTGCCACGTCAACAATGAGACTGTTGACAGGGAGGCCCGAGCTAAACGCTGCAACTCAGCCGGCGTACGAAGCAGTGGTGCGAACGGTGGCAAGTGCTAACTCAGACCTCATCTTCCTCCAGCATGCAGTCCAGACCCGGGTAGCGCTTATAGAAAATTTCTGACACGAGGTCATGACATGGGCCAGGGCAAGGGATTTGCTCCAGCCTACCGATCTTTAGGGCGGCCAGCAGATTTCGACCGTTTATCGCACACCAACCTTGCCTGGCACAAGTTTCATGTCACCCATCCAGCTGCTCGTCTCAAAAACGTGAGAGCCATCCATAGCTCCTTGACCTGTGTGTGGACGATCACCAAACAGATTAATTTCAACACGGCCTGGTTTCCACTGGGCATGTGATGTCCACCAGAGGACCTTGGGGAAAGAGCCTGCACCAAACCTGCGGTTTATGAAGAGCATTCGCCGAGCCTGAGAACCACCATCAACACCAGAGACATCACACCCAGCTCACCCAGTGGAGCTGTCACAGAGATAATAGCGGCCTTGGCCTGCTTACTATTCCCATGTGTCGTTGGTCCAGATGGACTTTTTCCGGACTACAGATGCAGACAACGCGTTTGAAATTTTTAGATGACACGTGGCGGTCCTAGAGCCATGGGAACGGCTTTTTTTTCTGTTAAAAGAAAATGCCTGCTCGGCATCTGGTATTTGGGGCAAGCAAGGGCCATGACTGGCAGAACCCATCTTGTGTCCCACCAGACGTGAAAGGCAACATATTCCAGGCCAAAAGGCCTGGGCAATGCCGACATACAGGCTTTGCTTTGGATGTTTGGGGTTAAAGTGTTTCTTTCTCCTCCCAAACCCTTGAATACAGAAGCTGGCTGCTAGACGCCCGCTTGTACGGGCAAATGCAGGTTCGTCAAACTGGTGGAAGGAGACGGTGTAGGATGGCTCTCTGGTGGTTCTCGTGCGACTGTGGAGGCTGAAGCGGAGGCTGATCCCGGATCATGAATCCGATACATGTGCAGCTGATGAACGCTTGGTGTTGGCGGAGGTGGATGGCGGAGACAGAGGGTTTGTGACAGAGGTTGGAGTAGGCCCGGCATCGTAGTGGGCCTTTTTTGGCCAAGTTGCCTCCATTTCAAACTCATGCATTCGTTGCATGTGACTAGACAATGTTGGTGTGTGTTTAAACACCTAAGATTCATGCCCTCTACTGATGCGTTTTACGGCAAAAGGCGTCATAAGATATCGCTGGTGAATCGAGGCCTTCTCTGTAAAATGGACCATGGCTTGAGGAGGTCCTGGATCTTTTTTGAAGGCGATAAGCGTAGGAGCGGGGTTTCCGCTGTGACGTGGCTGGCGGAATCATATCAGGGACTTCTGCTACCGCCCACCTCCATTTTGAGGCGGGACCCGTACTTGACACAACCCCAATCGTCTTCCTCTCGACCAGTGATGAAGCGCTCGCAAGCAAATTCTGCTTGGAAAGACCACGTTGGATCGCAATGTCCGTAGTCATCATGCATCAACACAGGTGACTGTGGTTCCGTCCCTGACATTCGTGCCCCAGGAGCTGCGGTCATACATGCACAGTCACTGCAAGGCGTTGCCCGGCCGCCCGATTTTTAGCCGATTGACCTCTTCCTTCTCCACCTCTATGGCATCATAACCTGGGCATAGAGCAGACAAAATCAATCCCTTGGCCTCTTGATCTTTTTAACATGCCTTCTGACCCAACCGTCATTTTGTCATCAAAGAGGTCTTTCAGAAAATGGGATTATCCACAGTGGTGGTACACGATTTGTACAATTGTGGCTGCCTTCGCTTCATTGTTGACGGATGTGATTGATTCTGATGAAGACATATGTGCCTGACTGGGAGGACGAGGAGGTAAGACTGCTGGATGCAATTTGCATTAACCACTGAAGAACAGATTGACCGCCGCTGTTCGACTACTGAGTAATTCCAGGGCCCCTGACCCAGCGATGACATGGCCTTTACGGTCCTGCAACCGACGATCCAACTGCTTGCGTGTTGTCGCCAGCAATGGAAGGAGCACTTACTCGCGTACCTCAACCTCCATGTCCTACCCCCCATCTTTGGCTCCCTTACCACCTGCATTTCGCTCCCATGTTCAAAAGATAAAAAATTTAGGAAGGTATGGAAGAGTTTAGGGAAAGTCTCTCATTAAAAGACGGCAAATCACAGCAATTCTAAAATCCCTCTAATTTCCTACAGCCAACTAGGATTAGAAACTGAAATTTTTCTTGCGAATAACTGAGAAATGCGTCTGGAGTGAAGAACCATAAGACAAAAATCAACAGTGTTCTTCCTTCATTCCCAGGTATTTAACAACTGCCGCAGTAGGACTAGGAATTGATATTTGTTCAACAAAATATATACAAGTTCGCTATCTTGGCACCAACTGAGATTCACGAGCCCAATAAAACTAAACAGAAGTTACACGGAAGAGAAATATGTGTTTTTTGCATGCAATGACAAACGAGAACAGGTTTGCTAGAAATTTTTTCTATCAGAATTTGTCGTACAACATGCTATTTGAAAAAACTAGGGCCGCACCACGTGCAATACAGCTATTTAAAAACTTTCGGATAAAAAAGGTATTTTTTGCACCCTATCAATACACCTGCGATGACTACAAAATTGCTGTATTCAAATTTATAGTGCAAGGATGGCCTATGAACAAAGATGGCCTGCGCCAAAGGTTAAAAAAACACATCTGAAATGTAATACAGGTATAATAAAAGTATTTTTTGCACCTATCAATACACCTGCGGTGACGACAAAATTGGCTATATTCAAATTTTAAGTGCAAGTGGCTCTATGACAAAGCTTGACCTGCGCCACATTGAAAATAACACCTATCATGAAATGTATACAGATAATAAAAGGTATTTTTTGCACCTATCCAATATAAACACCTGCGTTGAGACAAAAATGCTGTATTCAAATATAAGTGGCAAGGTGACTCTATGAACAAAGTCTGTCCTGTGGCCAAAGTTTACCCCACCCCCTATCATACACTTATCACCGTATAAAAACAAGGTAATATATGCAATCTAAACAAAAGCACCTTCGGAGATTACAAAATAATCTGTGACAATCAAATATACCGTGCAAGGTGACCTATGAACAAAGTCGCCCTGTGCCAAAGTGAGAACAACACCTATCTTAAATTAAAACAGATAATCAAAAGGTATTATATTATTGCACCTATCAATAAACCTGCGTGACAACAAAAATGCTTTATATTCAAATTTAAGTTCAAGGTTGCTCTATGAAACATAGCAGGGACCGCGCCAACGTGAAAAAAACACCTATCTGAAATGTAATACGTATAATAAAATGGTATTTTATTGCACCTATCAATACACCTGCGGTGGAGTCGACAAAATTGCTGTCTTCAAATTTAACTGCAAGGTGGCTCAATGAACAAAGTCTGGCCTGCCCCAAAGTGAAAAAAACACCATATCTGAAATGTAATACGTGTATAATAGAAAGTATATTTTGCACCTATCAATACACCCTGCGGTGACGACATAATTGTTGTAATTCAAATTTAAGTTGCAATGGTGGCTCTATGAACAAAGCTGGACTGCGGCAAAGTGAAAAAAACACCTATCTCGAAATGTAATTACGGTAAATAAAAGGTATGTTTTTGCACCTATCAATACTCCTTCGTACTACAAAATGCTGTATATCAAATTTAAGTGCAAGGTGGCTTTATGAACAAAGCTGGGACTGCGCCAAAGTTGAAAAAAAAAACACTATCTGAAATGTATACGGATAATAAAATTATTTTTGCACCTAATCAATTACCCCTGCGTGGACAAAAAAATTGCTGTATTCAAATTTAAGTGCAAGAGGTGGGCTTTATGAACAAAGTCTGGTACTGCCCAAAGTTGAAAAAACACCTATCTGCATATGTATACTTGAAAATAAAAGTATTTTTTGCACCTATCAAGACACCGCGCTGACGACAAAATTGCTGTATTCAAATTTAAGTGCAAGGTGGCTCTATCAACAAAGCTGGCCTGCGCCAAAGTGAAAAAAACATCCATCTGAAATGTATACGGATAATAAAAGGTATTTTTTGCACCTATCAATACACCTGCGGTGACTACAAAATTGCTGTATTCAAATTTAAGTGCAAGTGGCTCTATTATTATTTATTATTATTATTAATTATTTCTTTTTAGAGTCGCCATTAATTCCAGTCGCTTACATTCAAGAGGGTTACAAACATGACATAAGTCAAACACGTTCAATGCTGACAGTATGTGACAATCAACTGGCACAGATGGAGAGAGAACCCTGCCCGCGAAGGCTTACAATCTACAATCTCTCTGAACAAAGCTGGCCTGCGCCAAAGTGAAAAAAAACACCTATCTGAAATGTATACGGATAATAAAATGTATATTTTTGCACTATCAATACACCTCCGGTGACGACAAAATTTGCTGTTTTCAAAATTTAAGTGCAAGTGCCTCGTATGAACAAAGCTGCCTGCGCCAAAGTGAAAAAAAACACCTTTAAAAATCTGAAATGTATGCAATAATAAAAGGTATTTTTTTGCACCTAACAATACACCTGCTGTGACAACAAAATTTGCTGTATTCCAAATTCTAATGCCAAGGTGGCTCATGAACAAAGCTGGACGCGCCCAAATGTGAAAAAAAACACCTATCTGAAGATGTATAACGATAAATAAAAGTTGAGTTTTGCACCTATCAAATACACTGCAGTTACTAGAAAAGATCTGTATCCTAATATAAGTACAGGCTGCACAACCTACAAGTAATATTTCACCAAAAACTGCCAAAAAGTGTTAATAAAAACCCATGCAATGAGGGTCAAAACACAGTCTGGGGCTGCACAATTATCCACTCTCCTTAAAGAGTCTGTCTGTCTGTGTTCACCCACAGCCCCCAGCCTCCCCTCCCCATGGCTGTACAGCGCTAGATGCTCCTTTAAAATTCTCAGCCTAAGTAACTAAAATCTGCAAATCTCTAATCTCCTAAATTCCTAATGTTCACAGCTAAAAGGATATTTGACTGTGTGAACAAATAAACAGTTTTGCTGAGCTGTTTTGGAGAGACCGAAGCCACACGTCCTGCCCTTTATGAATACACAGCTGAACAGGAAGACTGTTTCTATGCAAAACGAGGTCATAGTGATTTTTCCAGCCCATCGCAACCATACACATCCCAGTCATGACGTCGCACACCCAGCTCCCCCTGCTCTATTCTCTAATCTGATTTGCTGGCCGCCAAAATGACAGGAAGCGCTGAAAATGGCGCGATATTAATATATTATGTGCAATTTTCACCCTAAATTATCGCGTGATCGAAAAAATCCAATCAACATAAACACCGTGCCGATTTCAACTTTGTCGATAATAATCGCTCAACACTAGTTAGAACCCCTTCCAGAATAATAATAATAATCTTTATTTATATAGCGCCAACATATTCCGCAGCACTTTACAAATTCGAGGATAAATGTACAGACATTACACATTAAAAGTACTTACAGATGAGACACACACAAGGTGTGAGGGCCCTGCTCGTGAGAGCTTACAATCTATTAGGGTGTATGGGTGAAACAAACGGTGAGAAGTGCCAAGTTTACAATGGTCCAGTCATGTTTCATAAATAGGGGGTGGTTTACATGAAAAATGGATAAACCTGCCACCCAGACAGTACATCTATATACAGAGAAGTGCCTGCGAGTGCCCTAGTGTAGGGAGTGACAGACGTGTGTGATAGCAGTTAGGGATCTTAGTAGGCCAGACTGAGAAGATGTGTTCTCAGTGCCCTCTTAAAACTACGAGGGTTGTGAATGTGCCTGATCGCCCGCGGTAGCATGTTCCTGAGACGGGGATGGGAGGTTCAGAGGATTGATGAGTGTAACCTGATATCAGCAGCAGAGCGGAGAGAGCGGGCAGGGTGGTAGACAGAGACGAGGGAGGTGATGTAGGGGGGTGCAGCACTGTGGAGAGCTTTATTGATGAGAATGATGAGTTTAAACTGTATCTTGTACTGAATGGGCAACCAGTGCAGTGACTGACACAGGGTAGAGGCATTAGTATAGCGGCTGGAGAGAAAGATGAGCCTGCCTGCTGCATTCAGGACAGATTGGTGAAGGGAGAGTTTACAGAGAGGGAGTTATAGTAGTCACTCGTGGCGTCTACACGAGGAACCTCCGTTCGGAGCATATAAAGGAATGTGGGTTCCATTTACGTATGTAACTCAACAATTTGGGTATGTGTACCTTCGGTTTTGACGATATTGATGGTGCTTAAAGAAGCTTTTACCACTGTTTGAAATAAAGGACTTTTATGGAAATTGGTACATCGCTATTTTGATACAGAGGTTACAGGGTTGGAGGCCCTAATGATTGTGCCTGAATGAATGAATGAAGGTAACACGAACAAGTTAAAGTGGCATTTCTCTTTATTATACTTGAGGTGCAGGTGATAGGAGCGGGCAAGGGATTGGATATAGAGGGTGAAGGACAGATCAGAGTCTTGTATAACCCCCCAGACAGGGGGCCTGCTGCCTAGGAGAAATGGTGGTACCACATACAGAAACAGAAATACGGGGGGTGGTTGGTTACTAGATGGCGGAAAGACAGGAAGTTCAGTTTTAGTGAGGTTTAGTTTCAGATGAAGAGAGGATCCCAGTGGAGAGAGAGAGGTTACAGATTGCAGTAAGGAGAGAAAGGATAGCTGGAGAAATGGGCTGGACGAGGTGGGAGGGAATGGGTCACTAGAGCAGGTGGTGGGGCGCACAGACTGGACACTTCTTCCTCTGTCGTCGGGTCAAGGGCTGAGAGTAGACTAGAGGACGTGCGGGAGGGGATGGGATGGGTATTACTTGGGGACTGAGATATGTTTTGCCGGATATTTTCAATTTTCTCTTTGAAGTGAGTCGCCAGAATAGAAGCAAACAGCCCCAAGACACTATGGTTACAATAGTAGCTGTGATATGATGACACAGTTTTCAAATAAGGAAATATTCTTCAATCTGATTTCTGCTAGAACCACGATAATTCTAGTGAAGTATAGTGAGGACAACCTAAGAGGAAGGAAAGTCATTTTGAATGGCGGAAAGATTTGTTAATTCTAATGCCACCTGAGAACGTTTCTGTGAATTGGTGAACATATATTAGATATAGTGGCGAACCAGACCTTTTGTATATGATGAATGATCTAATACTAACTTCCCTTAAACAGCAATTGAATACATGAGGCAGAACCAATCCTGAAGAGATACCTGGTTGAATGTCTGAGCCTTACAGACTGAAGGGACATCTAAGGCACCATTATAGAAAATTATAGTATAAGAATTTGTTACCTCTCTGATAACATCATTTTAGAATCCATATATTGGGAGATTTCTTCTGGGCCAGAGTGACCTTCCTTTGGAATTAAAGACTTTTTACTTATTTTATGTATTTCAATCTTTTTTTTTTTTTTCTTCCTCTGCTTCTTAAGTCATGGAATCATCTGTAAGGACCAAAACTTGGTAGGGAGAAATGGGGTGGTGGGGGGTCCCAGAAGGGGTTTAAGAAGATTAAGCTCTGACCGTCCATTGCCCATAAAGTCTTGTAGATGAAGCAGAGAGCACGATAGCTTTCATACATGGCTTTATGATTTCTACAGGAAATACACCCCAATAAATGAGACAGGTTCCAGGTTAGTGATATTCTACTAGTATGCCACAATGGAAAATATGAGAAAAATATGAGAAAAATATAGCAAATGAAACCCGACAGGCTGCTGCAGAAGGAAAATAGCTACCAGAAGACTCAAGGCTACACTGAGCAGAGTGCACAGACAGAGACAAACAAACAAAGAACACAAAATCCATAGTCGGACGGTCCGAGTAGGTAACAGGGCAGGCAGCGCGGTACAAAATCGTGAGGCAAAGGGAGAAACCAGAAACAAAGCAGAGATCAGTAGCACAGAGAAACAACAATAGGACCGGCTAACTATAAAGGAAAGCAGTATAGCAGGCACTGAGAAGAGGAAGCAGTGGCTATATATAGGAAAAGGGTGGAAGTAGAGGAGCTAGATAGGTGGCAGAACCTGTCAATCAGAGAGCTGATTAACTCCTATGAGCGCTGGAGGATTTCTGGCCAAGGCGTCGACCAGAAATCAATCAAATACAGGGCTACAGGGAAGTGTTCACACAAAGGAGGCAAGGCCGCAGTTATGATTGCCTAAATTCAGTATTTTATGCCTGGTAAGATAGACAAATTAGCTCCCCGTTACCCGTGCCGTGGTCTTTGCCCCTCCCCCCCCCACCCTTGGTTCAAGCCCCTCTCGGCATGTTTTATTATCTTCAGGTGCCAAGACTTGATCCCCGGATGTCCTCTATGCCGCCTTGCAAGGTCATCTGGCCCAGATGCCAGATAGTACAGGAATTATATAAGAATGGAATCAGTGAAATTAAAGGTAAAGTGGAAGTTTGGCCCCTTTTATGCCTTATGACAGGTCAAAGTACTATTGGGCCGTCACCCACCATTTCTCTGGCCAAATACCACAATGTAAACCCAAAACACGAGATCAGTTTGTCCCTCATATCTGAGGAGAGAGTTTCAATGTATGACCCCCAGAGATGGAAGAACTTCTTAACTCTGAGCTCCTTGTGCTGTGCAGCCTCTCTCCAGTCCATCTGGACCCGGAATAAAACTTTCTCATGAAACAGCGCAGCAGAAGGGCCGGTAGGCTGAAGCCAAACTATGGCTTTATGTGCCGCAGCTGACAATATGTGAAGGAGTCTGATCATTCCTGTCGGGTCTACCTGGCCAAACAAGGCCCCCACCACGCTTTCTACAAAGGAGGGGAGAATGTGTTGTCGGATATAGTCAGTGACCATGTTCCAAAATTCCCTAACTCCTGGGCATTCCCATATGCAGTGGTACAGGTCGGCCCCAGGGGAGGTGCACTTAAAGCATTCGTCAGTTGGGTATTCCCTTTGACAGGGGTCAGGTGTGCATTATGTGCAATTTTGAGATACATTTCTATGTATTTGGCAGAGGGAAGAAACCAATGCGCGTCCTCTAGAACCACAAGCACCACCTCAGGCGTCAGCGAAGCATCCCTGGATTCCCATCTGGCTAAGCTCAAAGTGGTAGTTTTGTAGTTGATGTTTTCCAATAAATAGCCATATATTCTGGAAAGATGCGCCTTTCAAGATGGGGGTGTGATAAGGACCCGGTCGAAATCTGAGTTCCAGTCTCTCTCCGACCAACCTGTGATCACTTTATGCACATAACTCACTAATTGCAGATGATTAAAAAAGGGGATCTCTAAGTCCGGATATTGTTGCTGTAGTTCAGTGAGTGTAAAGGGTTCCATGGTGTCTGTGTTGACAAATCTGCAAATTTGTTTTAAACCTCTCTGATGCCTCTCTTGAAAACATGGGTTTTGATAAAGAGATAGCGACAGCGATTGGACTGGGTTTAGGTGTTTCAGTTGCCTAATTTTGCGCCACGCATGCCAGGTTGGCATAATAATTGGGTTTTCCTTAATTGAGGATAGCAGTTTATCGTAGGGTATGTAAAGGAAATTAATCAGGTTAATTCTAGGACAGAACACTGGTCAAATCCCATGTTTTTTAAGATGTTTGGGGCCCCTGCCCCAATCCGTTATGAATCAGCCTAGTGCTGCTAAATATGGTGAAAGCCAAGTCCTCAATTCCTGCCCCGGGGGTCTGTATTCCTTGGTATGTAGGGGATTGTGAAATATGGTAAAGCAGAGGGTCCAGGGCTAGGTTAAACAATAGTGGAGACAGGGGACAGCCCTGTTTAGTGCCTCTGAATAAATCAATAAGTGGAGAGATGTATCCATTGACCAGAAGTAAAGTCGTGGAGTTAGTTTCTATGTTATCCAAAAATTTGGAGAACAGATCCCTGAATCCCCTTTTCACCAGCGTTGCGGCTAAAATGGCCAGAAACATACAAACCCCTTTTTCTGCGCCCCAAGGCTTAAAACCCGTGCCGGTGACCTTCGCCTTGCCAGGACATCGCTCCCACCCCGTCCGCACACTCCAGTTGCTGTCGATTGAAAAAAACCTTTTTGGGAGGGGTAAAATTATCTGGGGAAAAATTTGTTTGAATGGGCTTGAAATATTTTGTCACTAATTTGTAACCTGATTTAATGGAAAAGGACGATATGAAGCTACGAGTGTGTGATCTTTCTGAGGTTTGGGTAATAGGATAGTTTTTGAGTCAAAAAAAGTATCAACTACTTTTGAGTGTAAATAAATGTCATTAAATAGTTTGTGAGGGGGGGGGGGGCACTAGTTCAACTTTTAAAATTTTTTTAAAAACCCCCGAAAAAAGCCTCAGGGGCCGGGTTTTCCCTTTTGCTAGGTTTGTAAGGGATTTTTTACTTCTTCTTTTGGATCTCCACTCAAGGAAAACGTGTTGACTGATTTACCCCGGGCTGCGGACCCCCCAAAAGAAAAGCAGATGTTTTGACCAGGTCATAAGATGCGGCACTATATAATGCTTCAAAATATTCTACAAAGGCCTTTTCTATGTCTGAAGGGTTAGTTAGAAGAGCATTTGTGTCTTTTGATTTCATGGCTGCAATGGGGGTCTTGGCTTCCATGGTTTTTTTCTGTTCTGCCCTGTTTTTCCCCATCCATTTCCCCTGGGAAAAAAATGTTTTTGTTGAATTTTTTTGTGGGGTTTGGCAGTGCCCCAGGAAATATTAAGGGGGATTTTGCTTCACAAATTTCTGTCTGGGAAACTGGTTGTAAAATCGGGAAAGTGGGCTTGTGCATTTATTAAATTGGAATGTAATTCTTGAAATTTTTTTGCGATGTACGGCTTTTTTGCCTGGAGATATAGCCGATGGCGTGTCCCCAGCTTGGGGTTGGTTGTCTTTTTCAAATTGGGACCAGGTGACTTTCAAGAAATTTCTGAAATTGTCTGAATCACTAAGATAATGTCACGCCCAAGGAGGGGCAGTGAGCCCTGACTGGAACCCAGCCCACTGCCCGCCTGCTTGACGTGCGCCCTAGGCGGCAGACGGAACTGGGCGACAATCCCTGCCGCTAAAGTGCTGGGGCTGTCAGGAGGAAAAAGGTCAGACAGTCCGGGGCAAAAACCAAATAGGGAAAGCCAAAACCACAAATCAGAACCCGAGGGATAAACGTAAAAAAGCTGGGTAAAAGCTAAAGGGGAGCGAGGGATAAATCAGAAGACAAGCCCGGGGGTCAGGAAACAAGCGGAGGGGCGGGGACACAGGAAGCAGAACAAAAAACACAGGTAATAGGGAGCCAGGAAAATACACGGCGCTGGACTCACCTTCAGGGGGTTTAAATGGGGGTTTTTCCCGGTACCGCCCCTTAGCTGATTGGAGCGGGGCTTTGGGGCCTCCATGGGTGGGCTCTGTCCTACAAGAGCTGCCCCAGCAAGAGTACAGGGGGGGTTGCAAATCAGCTTTTCTGCAGCCTGTAGACCCTCAGCCTGAGTGCAGCCTGGCCCTGACAGTACCCCCCCTTTTAGGAGGGCCCCGGAAACCCCCCCCCCTGGCTGGGTTTTGCCGTGT
>JAODAL010058784.1:0-21889 GCA_025379985.1 Phyllomedusa bahiana | reverse complement strand
GGGTGGGCCCCCCCTTACAGCGGTAAACCCCCCCCTTACAGGAGGTAGGCCCCCCTTACAGGCAGGTAGGGCCCCCCTTACAGGAGGTGGGTCCCCCCCTTACAGCAGGTAGGTCCCCCCCTTTACGGGAGGGGTCCCCCCCTTCAGCAGGAGGTGCCCCCCTTACAGGCAGGTAGTCCCCCCCTTTGTTTGCCAGGTAGGTCCCCCCCCTCTTTTTTGCCAGGTAGGTGCCCCCCCCCCCCTATAGCTAAAAAAAATAAAATAATAAAATCACTCCCCTCCCCAGGCCCCCTCAGCGCTGCCAGCTCCCGACCGATCTCCTCGCAGCGGGGGGGGAAGTGAGACCCGCGCGTCACTCCCCTGCAGCCGCGCGTCATTTTTCCCCCCTGCGCCGCTGACCTGTATGTGCGGCGCACACACCGGCGCTGGACATACAGGGGGAGGAGGCAGGGGGGAGGATCCCTCCTGCCTCCTCCCGCAAGCGAGATTCCGGGCGGGTGAAGCGGGCGCAGCGGCGCTTCACCCGCCTGTAGGAGGGGGGCCCGGGGGCGCCAGAGACGCACTACGCTACTCCGGGCCGCACCATTTAGAGACCCCCGCCCCTGTGGGGCGGGAGGAATTCCAACACCCCCCGGAGGGCGGGCGGGCCCCCCCAAAATCGGGACCCCCCCCCCAAAAAAAGGAGAGTTGGCCTGTTTGTTTAAACCCCCCCTCGAATGTACGCCCATGGAATCAATGGCACTTTAAAAAAAATAAAATAAATAATGAGAATGTGGATTCCCATAATGACTGGGACTTATTTAAAGCCCGTAATTCGCGCAGTACAGAGTAAATTTAGGGCTGAAATACATCCAAGAGTAAGCCGGGGGAACATGCCTTACAGTGTTTAATTTTGCATTTGCAAAAACAAAGCAACAAGTAATAAGTGAATAACCTTTAAAAAAACAGTTGAATCAAAAAATTTCACTTGCAAAAAAAGGGCGCAGTGAGGGGTTGCTGAAGTTTCTCTTACGGGCTGGTTCGGGCCTGAGAGGGCAAGTATTTTTTGCGGGACCTGATAAGAGGGAAGAAACCCCCCCCCATGCACGTGTTGCAGTCATTGCACTGTGGTCCAGTCTGATCTTATCTATCCCGTCCAGAAAACAATGGTGATCTGTCATTCCCTACTATTTGTAATGAGTGGGGTGTTTTAGTTTTTTAATTGCAGCGGGAAAAAGGGCAGGTTTTTATATTAATTCTTAATTGCATGGATTGTGAAATAAAAAAAAAAAAAAAAATCCTGCCAAAAGTGCTAAAGAAAAACTTTTAACAAAATCCTTTTTTCGTGGCAGAGTCCCTTTAAAGTGATGACCCCATTGACGTTGCTCTGCATTTGCACAATGGCCCCCGGGCAGGTTTTCTGGCTCTGGTTTCTCACTGCCCTTCTGTCACCTCTTTTTGTCCTGGGAGAGGTTGCACTGACAGATGCGCTGCAGAGTAAGGGCCGACAGGGGGGGAAGCATGTGGCTGCTGTCAGGGCTGCTGCCTGTGTGCTTTCATGGTTGACAGGATTACCTCGGAGATCGGGGTTATGGCACGGGCTGCTTGATCTTTGTTGTGGTATGCGTTTGCTTACCCTGTGGAGGGTTACAGTCTGTTCTCCTGATTGATGTACATACTAATCTTTCCTAGCATAAATACAATCTAATTTTTTCCAGTATATATTAGGTTATATTATATATATATATCTGCCCTTTTTTTCTTGGTTTCTTTTTTAATTCAGGGGCGGTTTACTGGCTTCCACTAGGTGCAGTAGAACCCAGGTCTGTAGTATAGAAACCCGCGCTGGCGCCTATCGGAGAGATGGAACATCTGTAGCTATGGGACCTGGGGAGTGATGGATCAACCCACCAAGAGGGGATATCTAGGGAATAGGTAGGACACTGTTAAGGGACATATATTGCAAAGTGACTTATTTTTCAAGATCTTTAACAAAAAAAGCAATCCTTTTAGGAGACAACCCGTTTAAGCAAAGGTCCATATACATCCGATTTTGCAGAACATGCTATGGAATTGTGTACTTCGAAATGTGGATCAATGACATAGACACTTTGGGTTTAACGGGAAACTTAGTCAGCGGGTCACATGAGTACGGATATATGCCCCGAGGTATAATTAACATGGGGGTGTAGGTGGTTTGACAAAGAAATGGGTAGGAAGGCAGAGAACAAGTGGATGATTTTTGGGTGTATATGTAATAGGCGGGCACTGGGATTCTAGATAAGAAATTTGGGCATAGGTACAAGGCCCCCCCGACCCCACTGCCCGCTATTCCCTATGCCATTGCTTGTAAACCCCCTTTTGTATCGTTCCCCGTTTTCGTCATTACTGAATGTCCCAAAATTCTGCACACGTGTTCCCCCAAAATTTTGAAGAGTAGGGATTTTTCTTAATCAGTGCCTTTCACATTGAGTGCTGTGGTTTCACTAGTTAATTTTTCCATGGGATTGTAAATCCTCCCCACGTGCACCACAGTAATTTACCTGAATGCCCTTGTCTGTTGTATACATTTTAGACCACCCTAAAACTGGGGGAATTTGGGATCATATTGTAAGCAAAAGCTAGAGGGAATTTTTCCATTTTTTCTGCAGTACCAAAATTTTTGAAAAAAGGGGGCTTCGGGGGACAAAATCAAATGTGTAAATATTTTAAAGGTAATATAGAGATCCCCCCCAAAATCCATTTATACCAGTTTGTTCTAGAACAGGGGACATCCTCTACGGAAAAAGGTTTCTCAAGACATAGAAAGGATCTTTACGTAAGAGCAGTGAGATGTGGAACTTGCAGAGGAATTGTCATGGTGAATTCACTATAAGGTCAAAAAGGTTTGGGTGCTTTTCTGGACGTAAAAAATATAACAATTATAGGCTAGTTTCTGGAGAAGGGCTTGACCCGGGGGATTTATTCTATTGCCAGTTTGGGAGTCGGAAGGATTTTTTCCCTAAAGGAGGACAATTGGCTTCTATTTGGGGGAGTTTGTCTCCTCGGGATAACACTTACAAAACGGCTAAACGGGAGGGACTCTGTCTTTTTCGGCTTAGGGGATATGTAACTGTATGTTTCAGTCGTTTTTCTGGCATACAAATAGAAGGGGTCGACCTAATAATAATATAATATTTATATATATATATATATATATATATATATATATATCCTGGAGGATGTCTTCTAGGTGGAGCTTGCTCTAGTATACAGTCAGATCCTAGATAGTGGGGTGGCTGGGTTGCTTATGTGAGGTACATAACAATCAATGACTTACATTCCTCCTTACACTGCTTTTTTCCCCGCCCAAGAGGAAGCTTCACTTAAATAAGAGACCTAATATTCAGACGTTGTTCTACTTCTCAGCAGAAGCTATTAAAATAGAGAGGCTGCGGGGGAAGTCTGCCCCTTCCGTTCCCCTGCCAAAACCCCCTCGGTACAATCAGTTGGGAGTAGTGCAATTTACGCTACCCCTGTTTTTTTTCCTGTGGGTGAATGTGTCGGCCTCCTTTGGGCCTGCTTCCCCTCGGGGGGGTTGCAGGAGCCTTCATTGTGACAGAAAAGTACTGCTCATGAGGGGTTTTTTTTTTCCTTCAATGAGGGACACCATGACAGGAAAACAGCTCCCTCAGCAATGGGGCTGGTAGGGTGCAGTCAAAACCCTTTTCCCTTTGATGAACTGAAAATGGAGATAAAAATTTCAGATTGAACTGGGCCCCTTAGTTGGGGCACTTGCCACTTCTTATTAGGAGGAGATTTTTTGTATGTAGCAAAAGCAGGCAAACCCATAGGGAACGAAATGATGGATATGTTACGCAGGGTGTTTGGGAGATGCGCCCCAAAAATTTTGCCTGTGTGAACACAGCTTAGGGGGTTTTTTTTTGGCGCTAAAAGGGTCAGCGATGAACGGTTTGTCTTCTAAAATCGCAGTTGTAAGTACAGAGTTTAGATGAGGAAAAAGATGCCGAGTGTCTGAAGATTTTTTGCCTCTTATTTCCCAGTAATGTCGGTACTAAAACGCGTCAAAGAATTGATTGTCTGAGGACTTTTTTGTACTCGCTGAAAATAAGAGATTTACATTGGAATCAATGAGAACTTTTTTCTGGTGTGTTTTTTTCTTTTTTTTTTTTTTTTTTTGGGGCAACTGTAATCTGTCCCCCCCCCCCCAAAAAAAAAAAAGTGGGAAAAAAGCTTTTTGAATCTACCCTTTGTGTTAGTACCAGGACAGTGCACGTCACTACCCCATAGAACTTAGAGGGGTACCACAAAAATTGCAAACCCAAGTAATATGGTACTGTCTAGTGAACTAAAGTGACCTAAACTGTTTCCAAAACCAAACAGTTCGTTCCCATCAGTCTCCCCTTGCTTTCGCTAAATATAAGAGGGGTCCTCCGTAAACCAAGTGACGAGTGCCCAACACTAACAGGAGACAGATCACCCCCCCCTGCTGGAACCAAAGATTGTGCAATATCATCTTGTTGTCGGCACTTGCCACCTTGGGGCCAAAAGGGGAAATCTTTAAATGTAGCGCGACATGGAAAGGCCCCTAGGTAACTGCCATATGCATCAGTACAACAATGCAGCTCACCTATAATCACCATCACCAGATTACTTGGGTATAACGCCTTTGGTAGACAGATCCCACAAAAACAGTAGGGGGACCACACAGACTAATAGCCAAGTGACATCCGCATAGACCATTCAATTTCATATGGCGGCAAGTGTCAACAGCTAAGAGACTGGTAGATCAGCAGCCACAGTAAAGCCTGTAGGGGACCTGTGTCTCTTAGTTGTTGGCACTTTGTGGAGGGAGACTCTTTTTGTACGGAGTATGATGAGCCCCTAGGGAGCTGCATTGCCCGTCGAGAAGAGTTGTCACTGTTCACCAGACAAATACCACTATTTTCTTTGGGTATTAGTCTTTGTGGGGCCCTACATTTTTACTGTGGGGGCTGATCGAGCAGAGGCTTAAAACTGGTGCTTTGCGCCCGGAGGAATCTCTTTATGTAGCGGGGTAGATGAGCCATAGGGGGGCTGCATTGCCCGTGTGATGGAGATGTGGTCACTGTTCACCCAAAATACCACTATTACTTGGGTATTATCTTTTTGGGGCCCTACATGTTTTATGTGGGGGCTGATCGAGCAAGGGGTGAATATTGGGGGCTTTGCGCCCGGAGGAGATCTTTTATGTAGGTGAGTATGATGACCATAGGGGCTGCTTTCCCTTTCTGATGGAATGTTGTCACTGTTCACCCGACACTCCACATTACATGCCCTGTTTCCATACTTATATAAAATTACAACAAATTCTGCATCATCCTCTTCTCTCCCAATTTTACTGGCAAAATGTATTTATTTTTGGGATCTGTTTTCCAAAGCAGTAAACTGTCAATGATATTTCCCGCATGGCTGATGCTACCGTGTAGTTTTTAAATTTCCCCCTTTTAGGACTTCTTCACTTTTGGTGGCTTCTGAAGTCCCCTCCCCTTCCTATTAAGGCATAGAAGAATGTTTCCCGGGGGGACATTGCTGCTATTGACATCTGGCTTTTCATTTGGGCATTCCTCAGGCTTGTTTTTTTTGTTCCCCATCACTGAAACCCCTGTGTCTTAAAACAGGATGCAGCTCCCCCCCCGGTCGTTCCCCATTTCTTGTTGGCAGCCTCTTGCTCATCCAAAAAAAAAAAAAAAAGAGGTCTTGGCATCAATCTGATCTTTTTTTTTGAACTCTTAGTAGTTGGGCATGAAAAGTACACATGGCTACAAGGGAAAGGTTGCTGCATTCCTAGACAACCCGGGGAAACCTCACTGACCCCCAATCACAGACATGAACTTGCTCCGTAAGGTTTTCATGAATGAACAATTTTAAAGGGAAAGAAATGAATACATGCTGGACACTTTTAGACGCTTACTAGTGAGCTGTAAAACCCTAACCATTGTGTGTTTTTTTTTTTTTTTTGTTTTTTTTTTTGCTTATTCTGGGAAAAAATCCGACTTGTATTCCCGCTCCTTAAAGGGGGTTTGCCTCACTACAAGGGTTGCTTTTTTTATGTTAAAAAATCTTGCAAAAAAAAAGTCACTTTGCAATGGTTCCATTACAAAATCCCACCTTTTCCTATATTCCCCCCTTTTTAGGGGTCTTTAACTCCCCATCCCTAAGCTCGACCTGTTTGATGCTCCTGATAGGCGCCAGTATGGTTTTCTATAGCTACAGACCTGGGCCCCTATGAGCCTAGTGGAAAATCAGTAAACGCCCCTGAATTCAAAGTGAAACCACGAAAACAGGGTGGGGTGAGATGATTAATGTAGTGGAAAACCCTTTAAAGGGGCTCTCTCCACCCGGGTAGGGGTTAGTTAGGTTTTTTTGACAAAGCGAATTAAAAAAGTGTGTTCTGTGGGGTCCCCAGCAATCACCTGTAATCTGGTGAAACCCGGGTAAGCATTGTTTTTCCTTTCAGCGCCCTGCAGGAGGAATTAAACACTACATTTCCCCCATTCAATGCAGGACAAGATGCTTTTTATACCCACTCATCTAATTAACAGATCCTGAACAGAGAGAACCTCTATTCACTCAGAATTCCCTAACTGGATTTATGAAAATGGGTTTTCTAAAATGAAGAACCCCTTTAAGGGTACGTTCAGATGAGTAAAATGTACTCACTGGATTCTCCTCTAATTCTACAGTTGAAAACCGGGTCGGTCAGAGTATTTCATGTGGAGTTCATTGTTTTTTGTTTTTTTTTTCTTTTCAGCGGGTTTGTAGTTCTAAAACGGGTCCCATTCATTTATAGCGGGTTTTGAACAAGAATCCGGATCCAAAACGACTTCCAAAAATTTGCCGCATTTTACGCTAGGTTTTTAGCCATCCCTATCGACCTCATATAAATTTTTTCCCTAGGAACAACGGAGGAATAAACCTGTTCTAAGCTATTTTTACTCTTAAAAACTGACCAACGAAAATACGCTTTAAATGAACTACAATGCGTATTTTCTATTGAGGTCAATGGGAATGATTTACTTTTGGTTTTAGATGAGTATTTAATATGCCTAAATCCCCCCGCCTCGAGATTGATGGTCTATATGAGGTTAATACCAAATCTGTACTAAACGGCTAAAGAAACCAGATTATGGTGAGTTGCAGTGAATGTGAATTCATTTT
This sequence comes from Phyllomedusa bahiana, assembly GCA_025379985.1. Lineage (NCBI taxonomy): Eukaryota > Metazoa > Chordata > Amphibia > Anura > Hylidae > Phyllomedusa > Phyllomedusa bahiana. Next base: position 14,710 of record JAODAL010058784.1, on the reverse strand, counting down.
CTGGAATATCCACTTTTCTTGTCTGGAATAAAATTGTGTAATCCGAAATACAGATGTGCAGAATGATGGACAAACGTGAGTCAGCTGAATCAGCCATGGAGGGCCATCAGTCATTGTAGTGTAGAGGCGGTTTCATTTTTGAGGGGGGGGTTTCCTAGGGTTTTGTCTTTCGGAGTGCGGGGTCGGGGAGATAGCAAGGGATATGGAAGTTACTATCCCTTTTTTTTTTTTTTTTAATTTTTATATCCATGGGTATTATATACTTAACAAAAAGTGTGAAACAACTAAAAATAGTCTTATATTCTGGGTTCTTAAAAGTAGCCACCTTTTGCTTTGATTATTTGCTTTGCACACTTGGTTTCTTGATGAGCTTCTGAGGAGCCCCCCTGAAAGGTTTCCAACATCTTGAAGGATTTCCCAGAGATCTTAGCCCTTGTTGGCCCTTTCCTTCACTCTGCCTCCAGCTCACCCAAACCCATCTCGTTTGGGGTTCAGGTCGGGGGTTGGGGGGCCAGGTCACCGGCGTAGCACCCCATCACTCCCTTTTGGGTTTAAGCCCTTACACAGCGGGAGGTGTTTGGGGGTCATTGCCCATTGAAAAATAAATGATGGCCCAATAAACGAAAACCGGAGGGAAATAGCAGCCGCTGCAAGATGCGGGGGTAACATCTGGTCAGTTTTCCTTTAATTTTGAATAAATCCCCAACATGTCCCACCAGCAAAGCCCCCCCCCCCCCCCCCCCCCCCCCCCCCCCCCCCCCCCCCCCCCCCCCCCCCCCCCCCCCACACCCCTCCTCCATGCTTCACGGTGGGAACCGGGGGCCCCCCCCCCCCCCGCCCCCCCCCCCCCCGGGGGAAACCCACCCCCCCCCCCCAAAAAAAACCCACCTCCCCCTTCCCCAGTTTCACGGTGGAACCAGGCCCCCCCCCCCCCCCCCCACCACACACCACACCCCCTCCTCCATGCTTCACGGTGGGAACCAGGCCCCCCCCCCCCCCCCCCCCCCCCCCCCCCCCCCCCCCCCACCAAACACAACCATCACACCTCCTCCTCCTGCTTCAGGGTGGAACCCCCCCCCCCCCCCCCCCCCCCCCCCCACCCCCCCCCCCCCCCCCCCAACACCATCACCCCTCCTCCCCTGTTTTACGGGGGGAACCCGGGCCCCCCCCCACCCCCATAAACACCTCCTCCTCCTTTTCCCACGGGGGGAACCAGGCATGTGAGTCCATTCTTCACCTTTCTGGTGTCCAAAGACACGGTGGTTTGGATTAAAAAAGATCTCAATTGGGACTCAAGACCCACACGTTTTCCACGGTCTAATGTCCATTCCTTGGTTCTTTACCCCAAAAAGGTCTCTTCTGCTTGTTCCCTGCCCCTTACCAGGGGTTTTCCTAGAAGCTATTTTACCATAAAAAAACCCTGCGCACACAGTCTCCTCTTAACAGTTTTTGTAAGATGGTCTGCTGCTAGAACCTGGGTGGTTTTGCCCTGTCTCTAATCTAGTGCTGTAACCTCGATTTCTAGGCTGGTGACTGGATGAACTTCTCCTCCGCAGCGGGGGTGACCTTGCCTTCTTTTCCTGGCGGTCCTCATTGACCATTTTTCTTTGTAGCGTTGATGTTTTTGCCGTGCACTTGGGGACATTTTAAAAGTTTCCTAAATTTTTTTGGCTGACTGACCCTCATTTTTAAAAGTAATGATGGCCCTGTTTTTTTCTTTATTAGTGCTTTTTTTTTTTTGCCATAATAAAATTTAAAAAGTCCATTCGTAGGATATAGCTGGTATCCACCTGACTTCAAAAACACAACCCATGGGCACAACACCTTTATAAGGGAAGAAATCCCACTTATTAAATCTACAGGGCAACCCGTGAAAGTGAAAACCATTTCAGGTGACTTCCCTTTAAACTCAGAGAACGCCAAGGTGGAAAGCATAATCAAAGCAAAAAAGGTGGCTAATTTTAAAACCTAGAAAAAAAGACCTATTTTCAGTTTTTCACACTTTTTTTTGTTTAAAAAAAAAATTCCACATGTTTTAATTCATAGTTTTGATGCCCTTTATGGGAATCTACAATTTTTATAGTCATGGAAATACAGAAAACTGTTGGAATCAGAAGGTTCATCCAACATTTTGGTCTGCACTGTATGTTAGGCCTGGTTCACTTCTACGTCAAAAGTTCCAATGCAGATTGTGTCAAAAACAAATAGCGCGATGCTAAAATGTGGACTCCCTTTTAAAATATGGGTCCTCACGGTGTGTCAAACGGATCGGGCATCACTGTTCTTTAATTTTTCTGTTCCTTTGACAGAACAGAAAAATGTAAATAATGATGTAAATGTGACCAAGGTCTAAATGGGTATTCTGACCTCATTGATTAGCTTTAACCTGTAGGTAAAAGGAAATAAAGATTGCCAAATACAAAGCTTTTGTTTTGCTTTTATTTCAGGGTCAAACATTCTTCTCTCCTGCTTTGTAAACACAACCTCTTATACCACACCCCTTTTTGCTTTTGGTAGTGGCTGGGTTGGTAATGTCAGTCAGTCCACAGGTCTGGGTTTCTCAGTCTCTGACCCTATCTTTCTACTGAGAAAAACTTTAACCCTGGGAGCAGCTTTGTACCGTCCTGTCAGGTCTGCAGAGCACATTTATGTGTAATTACATCAAAGATAAGTCACTCAGCAGCTAACGGTGTGTCTTGGCAGTATGTAAGTTTTTCTCTCTCACAGGAAGCCTCCTCTTAAGACAATTACAGTTCTGCTAACTCGCCTTTCTAGTGTATCGTCCTGTTTTCCGCAACCTCTCCATCCGTAATGTCTCTAACAGGCTCAGATAGGAATAGGAGCTAGCATAGCTGAAATTCAAATCCTTGCTATAGACCCTCCCACAGCCTGCATAGGTAGTGGGAGCCTGAAGATGATATGTAAGAGTGACAACAGCCAGGCCAGGTAAGTCAACACAGATTATGCTTTTGCCATGGATAGAGGTGGGGGCACCTGTACCAAGAGGCAAGGGTCTGTCTCAGATTTTGCAAGCCAAGTAGTGGATTAGCTCCATAAATAATCATCCCTTTTCTCCTAGAAGGGATCTGTAGAGGGTATAACAAATAGTACGGGACAAAACGGAGTTGTGATGTGGGGTAAGGTGGTATGTTTATGGGGGAGGGGCACTAATATGGTGCTTCATCCATTCTATGTATTCCCAGCTGTAGAATAATGTAAATTATAAGGGCTTGTCACCACGGCAGGTTTTACAGACTGTTTTCAGTTTTGAAACCCGTCTGTAAACCGGCTGTCAAACTTTAGCACGGACTTCTATGGAAAATCTGTGCAGCGGTCCCCACTGCATGGATTTTCCGCCGGACTTTTATTAGACCGCTGGCGGTCCGAAAAACACTGAACATGTTCATTCCTCAGCCCGGTTCTCAGGCGGAACATGAACCTGTCAATGCGAGGGCTTTTATCCGCAAAGTGCAGGAAAAAGCTGCCCCCTGCGACCGTGTACATTGCCCCAAAACAGAGCAAATACCGGTCAGATAATCCGACTGGTATCTGCTCTGTGCCGTGTAAACGGCCCCTACATTTCCATCCACAGGTCATGATGTTGCTAGCATGTTACCAAAACCTGACGAGTGCTGAGATATCAGAAAAGACTGACAAATCCTAGCCCCCCTGTCCATGCCGACTTAGCGCCCTTGAGTATTTTTAGCAGATGTGACAGGAATTGGAAGAAACAAAGCAGTGGAGGAACTTGTGATCCTCATCCGTGCCGGGCTTCTCTGGTGTTTGGATCAATGTCTCCTGCATTTCATGAGGGGGCAAGAGTTGATTTTTAATGCAGTTCCTATTCTAGAATTGTGAAGAGTGGGCCCTTGGTTAAGAAGAGATGCCTCGGTCTCTTGAGACCGTTTATCTCTTATTTTCTAGGATATTTAATATTTGGTTGGTATCTGGCAGGAACCTTAGGCTCTTGATGGCTCCTGGTCCACGCCACATGGCCCCCTAGGATTTGGTAGGTGCTCCTCAGTGTAACGTCTCTCTTGTATATGGCCATATTCTACATCTGTGTTTTAGGCGTCCTTGATACAGCACCCATAGTTTTCTATGGGTCCCTGCTTAATGTCCCGCTGTCTTCATTTAGAATATGAGGGGGAAAAAAAAAAAGTTGCCTGTTCCAGCACATTCTGTATTAAGGAGGCATTCTCCTGTTGAAGCATTGCTTAGAGGCGGAAATACCAGGCTTCAAGGAGTTGTGTATGGGGCCTCCTAGAATGTCTAGGGGCCTATAATGATCTATAGGTGCTCGCTATAGTGAAGTCTTCACATGGTTTTGTTGTGTGCAGAAGATTTCGTAAGCTGCTGAATAGTTTTGCAGCGAGCAACCCATTTGTCAGCAGTCTTGGAGAAGAGAATGCAAAAGTGACAACCAAAATGGCTGCTCTTCCTGTTGTCACAAGTTTAAACGTTTGTTTTGCTGTAACAACTACCGTGCATTTTGCCTTCATTCACTTTTTGTGCTAGCAGTTGTGATCCCCACTATGTGTATGGTAAACCTGTACATTGTGTGTGTTGCTATACATATGGTTGTGTAGAAGAACATGTCTCGACGTGTGAGGAGTGGGAGCATAAAATGCAGTGCAGCTGTCACAACAACTCGGCAGTGCGGGTGATAACAGGGCTGTATTTATATCACACTGTTTTATTTTTTCCCCCCAATTTTTCATTATTTTTTTTTTCCTTGTGACTTTGGTAATCACAGCAAAACCATAACGGGTATACAAAAACTCTGAAAAATGTGGTGTTAAATCATTCTTACTGCACTTATACATTGTACATACATAAAATAAGCCTAAATCCCAGAGCAGGTAATACATGGAAAATGTAATTATCTTATTGAGGTATCATCTTTGTGTTAAATTAGAATGGCAACAGGTTAGGGTATTTTCACACTGGATTCAGATGCTGGAAATTTCGTCGCTGGATCGGTCTTGAATCCTCGTTGGAAGATCCGCATTTAAGTGCGGATTTCAGACGAGGATTTGATGCAGATTTTCAGCTTCCTGTATACTATGTGAGGTGAGGATTCTGCGCAGCATTCGTCTCAAGAATTGATGTCTTACATAGGGAATAATGGAGGTCGGATTGGAGGTGGATTCAGCACTTAATTGGAATTGGTGTCCAAATCATCCTTAAAGTTCCAGCATCCTTTCCTTGACCAATGCAGATTGGGGATACATCGCCTTCATTTACTCTCAGTAGTTTCCTCTTTTTAGCCCACTGTAAGGGGCCGTTGGCACGGCAATGGACAAATACCGATTGGTCTATCCGACCGGTATTTGTCCTGTTTGTGTGCCGTCCCCACGACTGCGCGGGGGGGAGAGAGGTGGGAGGAGAAGGCAGCTTCCCATTCACATGCTCATATTCCGTCCGAAAACCGGGCGGAAAAATGTGCATGTAGAATGTTTTTCGGGAGGTCGGGGTCTGAAAAACCGCCGGGCGGAAAACCTGTGCAGTGGGGCCTGCTCCACGGATTTTCCATAGAAGCCTGTTGCGCTCGTTTGCGGCCGGTTTTTCAGACAGACTGCAAACCATCTGAAAAACCGTCTGCAAACCCGTGCCGTGGTGTGGACATGCCCTAAGGGTATGTTCACACAGCGTAATTGTGGTCCGTATTTTGGGGCATAATTGCAGTGCAATACACCCTAAGTAAGGACCGCAAATATGATAACTCATAGCTATCATTGAGAGCTATAATTACCCTATGTTTTCCCACATGTGAGAAAGAAGCGACGTGTCTAATGGAAGCTGGCATACATAATGCGTTTTAGAAGTACACACTGGCCAGTGCTTACTTCTAAAACGTGCCGTATGAACATACCCTAACCTTGTTTCCTTCTGTATAGGTGTCAATGCTGCTTTTCTGTTTTTTGCTTTTTTTTTTTTAATATGCTTTTAGACTGGCTAGTCCAATTTTTCAGCATTTATTGCTTGGCTAAGTTTGACACTAATTGCAGCAAAATTTTGGCACAGCGTGTCTCATATGAAGCCATGTTCCTTCTGCACAATTGCATCATTTTAGTCAGGTGGGGCGCAGAAGTCTCTGCCCATTATGCACTCGTATTTATGCCTGTATTTTGGCACAAAATACTTTGACCTCTTCCTTCATCCATTTGTATTTTGTTTTTTTTCCCCAAAACCTTCCCATTTTGCTGCTACTTGTAAGTTTATACACGCACCTAAATAGCAACCATCATTGTCCTGTATTATGTTGGGGTTTCCATCTTAAAAGGGTTGTGGCATGATGTAAAATTCCCAGCGCTGGCTGCTCACAGCAAGGTGTGAGCTGATCATGCATGTGAAAAAGGAGGGTGACTCTTGCGGCCGTCCTCCTAATTCACCTTTTATAGGAGCCTCCCGATATAGCCAAATGTGTGCGCGCCGCTATGTTCAGAAGCTCCTAAAATAGTGAATGAAGTGGACGGCCAAAAGCGCTGCCCTCATTATTCACATGCATGGCCGGCTTACTGCGAGCAGCCAACGCTGGGGACTTTGCATCGTGGTAAAGCCCCTTTAAGGGTATGTTCACACGGCGTACTGCGGCACGCACTGTACGTATGTTTTAGAAGTACACGCTGTCCAGCACGTACTTCTAAAGTACAAGGGGTCCGACCAGGCACCATTCACTTTCATTATCACGGCATACAATGCGATCGTATTGTATGCCAGGGGAGACGGACCTAATTCATAGCGCTGAAATACGCCCCGCAATTACACCGTGTGAACATGCCCTAAGGATATGGTGACATGAGTTGGGTCCGCTGTGGGGTTTTCATTAGCAGGCCTGCAGAATACAATCTGCACACAGTCCCTGTTGGTGTGGATTTTGTTGCCGATTTCCTTCAGATATTCGACCCGTCTGGACATGCCCCACAGGAGTTTATAGTCTTCTCCATTGTTTCAATGCTCTTGTTGGGGCCATGGTGTCTTTCAATTTGCCAAGTCTGACAGCTTAGCAAGAGCTGCAGGAACTTGGCCTTTAAGCTGCAGACTAATTTGCATATTTAGGCTTGTAATTTGCATTTCTAAAACGAATACTGACACAAGGTGACTTGATAATTTGATATCTTTGATCTGGAGAAATGTATGCCATTAATTAGAATAATGCACTTGTATGTGTTTGGCAGGGGCGTCATGAAGGCCGAATGTTCAGCCATTAAACACTGGGCCTCTTGTACTGTTCTGGAAAAATGAAAGCTGCGTTCTGATTGGTTGCTGTGGGCAACAAAAACCGTCTTAGGGTGAGTTCACACGGCGTATTATTGCGCACTGTAAACGCTGCGTATTTGCGCTTTGAAATGACATGCAAGTGTGTAATTTCAAAGCTAATACACTGCGTAATGGCCCAAGGCAGTGCCCTGCCTCCTATGCTTTAAACCAGTAAGCGGCAAATACTCCATTTGTATGTAATGAAACTGTGTGTCAATAGTAAGAAAGCGGTCATTGTCGCAGACTCTATAGAAAGAAATGGGCAGACTTGTTGATGTCGGGGGGGGGAGGACATAAAATCCGGTTTTCCTGCGCTGTTGAGGTTCTTACACTGTGTAGGTCCAGGGCTTCTGGGTACGTGGTCTTGATACAGAGGAAATGCCCACTCTGCCAATCTCAATCTACAAAATCATCCCGCCTCAGCTGGTGATTGGCTGACATGGGCATTCCCAGCTATTTCCGGTGTTGAAAACCGGTCCCAAAAAGTGGGGATCATTGGAGCCCGCACTAGTTAGGACAGTGTTGGGCTGCGTCCACACGGCAAAGGACTAGTCTCCTTCTAATTCAGAATCCCACTGGTATTTGAACACTATTTTACACTCAGTTTTCAGGTGTTTTTTTTTTTTTTTTGCAGTTTCTGGATTCGGCCATCCCATTGACTTGAATAGTAAATTTTCTTCTGTTTTCTGAGTGGAATATGGCGGGAGATTGAACACGTTCTAAGTTTTTGTTTGAAATTCGACCTAGAAAAAATCTGAGCTGTAGTCTAGACAGATCAAATTTTCTACTGACGTCTATGGGGATGGTTTTTACAGTCGGTTTTTGATTGTTTTAAAAATGTGAATACGCGTCAAAAACTGACCTGTAAACCCATACCATGTAAATGTATATGAAATAAGACTTTTTGTGAGGGGGGAAAAATCTGCCCCATTTGTTGTAAAAAAACAACAGCCTAGAACAATTACTAAGGATTTCAGAGACACCCATCCATAGATGGCAGTGCTGTGACTCCCTACCATAGCTTCATCTCTGCAGGGAGAACCAGTACTTTCCAAGAGCGTCTCACAAAATCAAACAGGACCTTACTCTATACTATGGGGTGGGGGGGGGGGGGACTTCTGTCCAGATGGGGGTCTCTGGTTTGTTGATATTCATAGGCATATTTCAAGTCTCTTTAATGGATCAATGCTTTACACTATAGGTGGCACTAGAGAGACTGTTTTCTTCCTGTAAATTTTGCAGCTATAAGGTCCTGTTTGATGAGTGGCAATTGTCACTATGCTTTCATCTGCTAAGAGAAGACGGCCTATGGTCTGTTGTCTGGTTAGACGGCCCCTTTAAATGTGAGAACTGCTAACAGATGAATTTTCTGGGGTAGTTCCTGTTGGTGCTTCATTTCCTGGCAGCGGCCACTACAGGAGACATGTATTATTACATCTACTCGACCAACACAGGGGAAGTCTAGAGTTGGTGACTCCCCTTTATGATGTCCTAGAAAGGAGATTGTGAAGGGCTCACACTGGCCTCAGGGGGCAGAACCACCCCTCTGGGAACACTTGGACATAGCGGGCCCCTGTTCATACCAGGCCAGTGAGAAAGGCAGACATAGAGGCAAAGAACATAGTTCGAGTCATATGCAGTCATGTATAGTAGCCCCGAGAATCTGCTCTAATGGTGGTGCCCAGACCATTTAGTTCCCTCCAGGGACACTTGGGCATAGCGGGCTCCTGTTCATACCAGGCCAGGGAAAAAGGCAAAGAGAGAAGCAAAGAACATAGTTAGAGTCATATGCAGTCCTGTATGGTAGCCCCAAGAATCTGCTCTAATGGGGGGCCCCAGACAGCTTAGTCCCACACTGGTTGTCAAGATGAGACTCCTCATGTAACAGTTTATTTTTGTGAAGTAGAAAACTCCATAAAATGAGGACTTCTCTCCTTGTTTCAATGCTCCATGTGTTGCTGGTGGTTCTCGTGCAAACATCTCATCAGCAGAGAAAATCGTTAAATGTGCTGGACTGAGCGCCTTTTAAACATTAGGGTGGAGCAGTTATTGGAAACATGGATGGAAAATGCACCAAGACTAACATTTCTGCCAAGCTCCTCGGTTGTAATGTACAGTCTGCACTCTACGGGGATATGTTCCAAGTCCTAATTGTGGAACTGCCAACAGAGGACACTTACAAGCCTGAAAACAACTGTTCATTTTCCATTTTACCTCCAGACAGAACCACCATGAGAGCCGCTGTCCTGCCCACCTGTCTCGCCAGGAAGAGCATCCATATTATTGCAGGGGCCGCATTAACCCCGGGTAGGGCTGAAACACTGCTGACAGTTGTTCATGGTAAACCCGAGGTGGGGTCACCAAGCGCTGGCTGGAGAGTCATACACGCAGAAAGAAATTGGGTATATTCTATCACTCTTGTGGGCATGACTGAAGTGGTGCTGTTCTTTAAATTGTATTCTGGTTTTTATTGGTTTATAGTGGTCCAGCATCATTTGCAGAGTTGGGAAAAGGATGTACTTTTTATAAGCAAATTTTATAACAAAGAGATGAAAAAGTACACACTGAAAGCAAAGCAGCACCTTCACAGTGCTGCTCGGAGTAGAAGGGGGCCCAGTAGAGCGGAAATATTTTGTCTACAGGTGCAAACTTCAAAAACCGACCAGTGGCCCCTTTCAGTACCGGAGAATGATTAACATTTACATGAGGAAGGGCCCGTGAGGCCTGAAACGCGTTGGCTTGTTCTTGTGCGTTGGCTCTATGTTGTTGCACTCTGCTATCTAAATAAAGTAAAGACGCTGGACATCTCTCCTACATTTGACTATTGCAATCCTGCAAGTCCGTGCATCTTCAGGTTGGTGAGCTGGTCTATCTATTATCTCTATTCATGATTAACATTTACATCCACAAGAAAGTTGTCCCATGTCGGGGTATGTTCACACGTTGGCTTGAAAAATGTAACTGGGAATCGACGGCAGGAATCCAAAGTGATCACCTTAAATTTCTGCAGCAGATTTCAACCTTTAACTTAAGGGTGTTCCAGTCTCCTGGTTTGATGGCATATCAGTAGGATATGCCTAGATCGCGTGATGGCTGCATGTCCCTGAGATGGGACGTGCGCTTATCTTGGGAACGGGCAGAAATACATAGTGATCAGCTCTCCAATCTGTCCCATGAAAAATGGGCTATACAGTATCCTGGCTCCACGTATGGCAACGAACTGTGAGAGAACACCAGCTTCAGCTCAAAGAAGAAGTAAAAAAAATAAAGAAAATGTACGGAAGTAAAATCCCATAATCACAGCAATCGCATAGAGATGAGATTAGTCCGTGCTGACGCATTTCAGGTCGTCATTGACCCTTAAGGGACGTTCACATGGCTTATTTCGGGCACGGATTGCAGCCGTATTGCGCGCCGTACTGCTGAAATCCGTCCCAGCCATTACAGTAATCCACTGCTCTCATAGAGAACTGTGGATTCAGTCTCTTCTCCCCGCTCGGCGAATCCGCCACGGGGGGAGAAAGTGACATGTTCATTATACTCGCCGTGGATAATGGAGGTCTATGGGGCTGGGGAGCTGCGCCCTCGCCCCTTATTCTAGCCGTAATTGTGGGCGAAATCCATCCCGCAATTACGGCTTGAAAAAGCCGTGTGAACTGGCCCTTAGACGTAGCTTAGGGAGATACCCATTTATCACACGTGATTGCTGTTCTCCTATGGCTATCTTGGGAACGGGCCCCCGAGAGTCTCTGTTCAGAATAGTTATTCACACTTGCACACAACTCCCCATTCTGTTCTATGGGAGTTCCAAGTACTGTACAGCTGAACACGCCACTTGGCTGTACTCACAACTTTCCTAGAAGAGAATGGAGAGTTGTGCGCAGACTTTCTGTTCTGAATGTAGACTTCCCAAGATGGGTGCTGGTTCCAGAGGGGGGCAGTATATGTTACACTGTGATGGCCGATTCTATCGCGTGACGACACTCCTTTGTTGTGCTGATGATTTGGCAAGGTTTAGCCCCATCTCCATCTACGTCATGCTTGCCCACTGCAGAATCCAAGTGGAATCGTCGTCAAAGCATCAAGTGGTCAGCCCTTTTTTGTCAGCATTGTGTGTTTGAAATACGCGGTTGAGGAAAAAAAAGCCCCTAGTTCCCAATGTGATTTCCAATTCAAATGGAAGAGACTTGGATTTTGACACAGAATGTACATCACATCTGTTGTGTGAACAAGGCCTTATTAAGAAATTCTTTTGTTCGTAAAAATCTAAAGATGCGCTATGATGTCCTAATCAGTCAAAGCTGCTGCATAGCCTTCTATGTCTTAAAGACTATGTCTTAATGGGATTTCATAGAAGCTGAAAAGTAATCTTCTGCACAACTGTGTAAATATAAATAAAATCTGAATTGGCCTCCCTGCAACTGGTGATGGCGGGAGGACTGAAATCTATAGCATTCATCTAGGATCTCAGCATAGTTCGTGCCATCCGTCCCCATTTCTGATGGTCATTACTGGGATCGGCTTAAAGGGGTTTTGCCACGATGTAATGTTGACGTGGGATCCTCCAAAATGGGTATTTAATCACTTTTCTAAATATATGTGATTACAAAAATTGCAGCCTGAGAGAGCTACAGGCTGCCTTACCTGCCCTTAGTTACTTAAAAGCTTCTATTGGATACGACCTGACAAGCTGCTGGCCGGGCTTGCGCAGAGAAAGCTTCTTATCTGATGAGACTGAGCTGCAGAAGCTTTCAAGGCACCGGGTAGAAATATGTTGTGTTTTGTATGCAGAATCCATTAGTTGTAGTGTGATTATCTGAGTAGATCCCTGCTTTATCTGATGACAGAGAACATGAAGAAGCTTTCAAGCTGCTGTGGAGAAAAGCTGTTGTCTTTTGTATACAGAATCCACTAGTTGTAGTTTGATTATTTGAGTGAACATTGCACACGATCCCTTATGCATGGCTCTGTGCTCTGGCTGTGTCTCTCATATATCTAGTGTGGCTTCTTTACATTTGATTCTTAGCAGATAACGCACGTCCTGGCAAAACCCCTTTAAGCTAAAGCAACTAGAATCTACCCTGGTGCTCAGCGAATTGTTCTGCATGTGGATTGTTAGGGGCCATTCACATGGCACAGTGCAAAGACCGGTTGGAAATCTCGACTGGTATTTGCACTGTTTTGTGGCCATGCATTGAGATGTTCATATTCCGCCCTAGAACCGGGCAGAAGAATGAACACGTTCAATATTTTTGGGCCGCCGGTGGTCCAAAACACTGCCCGGCGGAAAATCCGTGCAGTGGGGACTGCTGCGCAGGTTTTCTATTTCAAAGTTTGTCAGCCGGTTTGCAGACTGTTTTCAAAACTGAAAACAGTCTGTAAAGCCGGCTGAAAACCCCTGCCTTAGGGCTTTTCCCCATGGCATAGTATTTTGGTCGGTTTTTCACAGGGCTGTGGAGTCGGAGTTGGTGGCTATTTTGCAGGAGTCGGAGTCGTCATCAAATGGACCGACTCCGACTCCCAAAATATATAATAAGTTGGTCCAGTTAGTTCGATGCAACGAGCAAGAGGAATTGGGTCCGGCCAGTGCGACTGTTCTCATATCTTCTGTCTTATCACATGAGGAGTGTAATTGATGACATGGAGCAGGCAAAGTGCTGCCGCAGGAGAAAAGATTCCGCTCCCAGGGCAAACAGATTTCAGCAAAATTTTTCACCTTTCAAAGAAGTAGAAGAGTTCAACCATTCATCAAAACTGACTGTGGCTGAGGCAAATTTCTTTATACCTGAATTGTTAGAGATGTTGCCCCTGTGGTCACCGCTTTGCGCCCAACCCAAGTTAGTGTAGGAGGGCCGTTCTCTAGCCTGGAAATGATGAGATCAGATGTGAGGTCATGTATGCAGGATCTGATGGAGGCAATACTATTTCTCAGAACAAATTCAGAGACTCCACAAATGTTCCTGTATTGTTTTGCATATTTACAATTTTTTGTGTGTCCTAAAGTCATATCCAATAAATATATTTTACACTGACAAGCAAAATGGTAACAATGTTTTGAATTGTGACTTTCAGGCTCTATATCTCTCCATCCACTACAGCTATGTACATGAGGCTACTGTAATTTTATATACAGTCATCTTACATCTTATACATAAATGTGACTTGCAATTATTTAGCATTTGCTTAGTTCTGCAGATTCTTTCCTGTAACTGCATTGTTACTGTTTTGCTCCTAAAAATCAAAGTGTTAATTGTTATTGTTTTGTTAGTATTTGGGAAATCCACGTTTTTGGTTTTCAATATGGCCTGGATCCTTCTGGGCTCTGGATCAGATTCAAGCATATCTTGACCAAAATCTGATCCCAGGTATCTTCTACACATTCCCAATGTTGGTGCAGACTGGACTTGGATACAAATACAGCTTTTTCTTCAACTCTACCCACAAGTGTTCAAAACATTGTTACCATTTTGCTTGTCAGTGTCTGTTCTACCTAAATAGCTTGATTATTGTATCATAAGGTGATAAACAGCCTGATGTTACCGTTTTACTACAGTAAAGTTATCACTTAAACATGCGCCGTGTATGATGGAGCTAGGAGTCGGGGCTTTGGCTTGCCGACTCCACAGCCCTGGTTTTTCAGACGGTTTGCAGTTTTATAAACTGTCTGAAAACCGACATGCAAGGCTCCCCCTTAGGCTTTAATAGAAAGTCCCTACTGAACGGATTATCTGCCGGCAGTATCAAAAACCTTGAAATTTGTTCATTCTTGTACCCTTTTTTCGGGTAGAGCATGAACATGTGGTTGCGAAGGGGGACAGCTTGAATCTGCAAACCGTGCGAACGCACCCTTAACCCACTAAGGCTAGGTCTACACAGCATTAGACAAAAAGCTCACGGAAAACCAAATCTTAAAACCGTTCATAAAACTGGATTGTTTTTGTCCAGTGCATGTCAAAGACAGCTCAAAAATGACAGGTTTTTGGTGCGTTTTTTGCAGAAACGCACAGCATTATAATTGCTGTGGATTTCTGCAAAAAACATGTTAAAAAAAAAAAAAAAAAAAAAGGTTTGGTAGTTTACATAGACTCCAATAGTAAATTTTCTACCCCGCTCTGTAGTTTTTTGCAACGTTTTAAAAAACGACCAGCAGCAAAAACGAGCAGAAAAAAAGTTCTGTGGAGACAGCAGAACATTTTTACTATTAGGGTATGTTCACATGGCATGCTGAGTCCATGTGAACATACGCTTTTAGATACGTGTTTGGATCCATCTGTCGGACCCCAAACGGACCCAAACATGTATCTAATAATGTGCAGTGTGATTTACATTGCTTTTAACTTGAAACGTGCATCGGCGTTTACACAAGTGATCACCGATGTGTCTCATTGCGTCTTTCGGATCCGTTCCAAGAATTGACATGTCAATTCTTGGTCCGAAAAAGAGCAGG
>JAODAL010058783.1:0-21889 GCA_025379985.1 Phyllomedusa bahiana | reverse complement strand
GGCGCACACAGCTTTTTCATTGAGGCACCTTGCATTTAAAATGGAATACTGCAATTTTTTCACCACAGGTGAATTGAAGGTGCCAAAAATACCTTGTATTATCCGAATAAATTTCAGATACGTGTTTTTTGACTTTGGCGCACTACAGCTTTGTTCATTGAGGCACCTTGCTCTTAAATGTGAATACAGCAATTTTGTAGTCACCACAGGTGAATTGATAGGTGGCAAAAATACCGTTTATTATCCGTATACATTTCAGACGGGTGTTTTTTTTAACTTTTGGTCAGTCAAGCTTTGGTGATAAAGGTACTTTGCACTTATATTTGAATCCAGCAATTTGTAGTCACCACAGGTGAATTGATAGGTGCCAAAAATACCTTTTAGTTTAGAATTAAACTAGTAAAAAACTTGTATGTATAAAATAGCTGGTAAAAAAAATTCCTCTGAATTGTACAAGGGAGGTACAGGAAAACTTGACCAGATGTAGGTTATTCAGAGGACATGGAGTATGGAGCACGGACAGAGAAAAAGTACAGAGACAATTTCCTCAGCACGTGAGTTAAAAATGAGAAAAAGAATGCCAAGAAAAAGGGCACCTGGGTGGAACAGGAGCATTAACCACCAGTATTTCCAAGTGAAGCTCAATTGGTCCGCACTCATACGGAGGGGCAAACGCTACCCAGGACAAGGACAGTATATGTCCAGTGAAACTAAAATGGTGGTTCAAAGACTCCTTTTTCCGGCACTTTTTAATCTGGAGTCATGCAGGTTTGGGGCTCATGCTGTGGCCCAGGACAGGGATAGTCTATGTCCAGTGAAACTAAAATGGTGGTTCAAAGACTCCTTTTTCCGGCACTTTTTAATCTGGAGTCATGCAGGTTTGGGGCTCATGCTGTGGCCCAGGACAGGTATAGTCAATGTCCAGTTCAACTAAAATGGTGGTTGCCAGGAATTATAGAGTTAACACTTCGGCACCACTCTGCAATGTGCTATTGAAAACTCAATGGATTCTAAAGCTGCATGCAAACATGTCTCTATGTGTAGCTTCCCGTATGTGGTGCTCAGTGAATCAAAAAAGAGAAGTCTCTTATAATGGCAAATATAAGCAAAGAATAAAGTCTTCACGGCACTCACCAGAAGTCGGGTTAAGTTGGGTTAAAATCCATTTTTATTCGGCATCTTGTGGCAACATAGGACGTACGGGAGTACAAGAAAGCTCACGCAGGAGCAACAGACAGGCAAAAGCCATTTCGCGTGTGAACCATGCTTCCTCTAAGCCTCTAGCCTCTAGAGGCCGGCCCCATTAAATACATGTTCCACTGCATTGTATAGTATTGTCTCAAGACTATATTCATAAACTACTTCTCTTTCACATGTAATATTCATACTCATTTTAATAATACTGTAGGCTCTATGGTTAGTCCTCCCTCCCACCCACAGTCTGACCTCACAAGTTCCCCATTGAAGATTCTCTCCTACGGCTCACAGCTAGCCATTCAATCCACCATATCACAATGGGAGCATGTAAGAACTCCAGTATCCTCAAATGCCACCGCATCCAGCTGCATCCACCTCGCACTAGACCAGCGCCGCAAGCAGGAACAATAAATCTCTACATACATGAGTACATACATGAATAGTCCCTTGCAAAAGCAATATACATGCATCCCTAATTTGTTAAATAGAAACCGTGGCCTCACGTGATGAATATCTGTCATCATTACAGGCCCCAGGGACAATGAGGAAAAACGTAGAGGCAAATGGGAGAGAGGAGAGGGGAGGGGGGAAGGGGCACGAGGGAGATGGAAGGGAGGGGGAGAAAAAAAACAAAAAAAAAAAAAAAAAACACATATATGAACTCTGATGCTTCCATAGTCATATATTCAACTGTGCTATATCCACTTGACCGTGCTTAATCACTTTATATCATGTTTCTTCAAAAATTATTGTATAGGGAATCATCAAGATCAAATAAATGCCGAAAATGAAAAGCTTCATTTGGCCTTTAGGTTTCAATGTATTGAGTTGTGTATCCATCTTGCCTCTTCCTGCAAACAAAACAACAGCCAAATCGCCCTATCTTTCCCCTAGCTTTTTCACACATATCCCCCAAAATTTTAGCACCTCTATTTCGCCATTATGTACTTCCAAAATGTGTCTTGCTAGGGGAGTAAAAATTTTGAGACTTCGGTTCAATTTTTGATCAAAAGATGTTTAAGCTGCCCACGACTTTCAACGTGATCTCAAAATCGGGCAGTCCTATCCTATCTTGATCTTGAGACCACGTTGAAGTCGTGGGCAGCTTAAACATGTTCTGATCATGATATGTGAACCGAGAGTCTCAAAGTTTTTTCATGTTTGCTAGGGGAGTGTCACCTCTAGTTTTAATAGTACTCAGATGTTTCGAGATCCGATGACGAAACGCTTGTATGGTTTTTCCCACATAGATCTTGGGGCAAGTACAATAGCCCATAAAACCACCCCTTGGTTTTACAATTGATGAAGTGTCTTATCTCAAATCTTCTCTTATCAATGGGATTAACACAATCTTTCGTTTTCCATATGAATGGACAGCATGAACAGTTGCCACAGGGATATGAGCCTACCCCCGGAGACTGCAACCATGTTTTTGGCCATCTCCCTCAAAATGACTATGTACAAATTCATCCCTAAGATTTCTTCCTCTTCTATAAGTGACACTAGGTATTTAGAAATCCCCTCGGGAATACTGGATCTGCCTTCAGAATGTGCCAATATCTTCAAGTATAGCTTCATTTCATTAGCTCTATCATCAAAGGTACCTATACAACGAATTAAATCGTTTTTTTCTTCTTTTTACTGATTAATAAATGTCCTCGTCACTGGTCAAAGCCTATTAAACGCTTCCTCAAACATTTTTTAGGATAACCCCTTGCCTGAAAACGTGCATTTAACTTTATACATTCTTCATTGAAATCCTCTATTGTAAAAACAATTTCTACGAGCCCTAAGAAATTGGCCTATCGGAATCCCCTTTTTTGTGAAGTTGGATGCCAACTAGAGAAATGTTAACAAACTATTGGTAGCCGTATTTTTCTAAAAATATCTTTGTCTGAATCTGCTTATTTTCATCCAACATAATTTCAAGATCCAAAAAATTAATTTTCTCCTGATGAATTTCAAATTTGAATTTCATCCAATTTCATTTCATAAGTCTAGATACAAAATCATGAATAATTTTTCACTACCATCCCAAAAATCAGAATTCATCAATAAAGCGCCCCCAAAATAAAACCCGATCTGTGAATATTTCAAGGTGTTCAGAAAAAACAATAGCATCCTCCCCCCAACCTAAAATAGATTAGCAAAATTGGTGCACAGACAGTTCCATGGCGGCGCCTTTTATTGGTGATAAAGGGGGCCATCAAACAAAAAATGTTATGTTTTCAACAAAATCCAATAGCTGTAAACAAAATCATTGTGTTCCGTAAATTGTGTACCTCTTGTGTTCAAAAAATACTTGATTGCTTTCAGGCCCAGGTCATGTCTGATGTTACTGTATAGAGGTTAAGTTTGCCTATGGCAAAATAGTAAATATAGTGATCAAAAGTCACTCTTTGTTCTCTTGCGAGATTCCCAATTTTTTGGAGATTATATGCTAACACTTAGACACACCCTCTGAGGAAGCATTGGTGAAACATGTGTTGGAACATCAGGTGTAACAGATGTGGAGCTCTTTAATATGGGTCAGATAGATATACAATGTATCTTTACTCTGAGTTCTGCCCTCCTTATTCCTGAGGGGTTTGTTATGTAATGATACTATTTATATTATATGATAACAATATATTGTGAAGGTAGAGAGGTTTGAATCAATATTGTGTTATATGTATAATTATGAAATCCCAAGCTTTTCTCCTTATAAGGCATTTCAGCTGAGCAGAAGCCATTTTGGGGAAAAATGATGCAGCATATATTAAGAAGCTAAGATGTCTCAGGATGTGACCACTTGTTATCTGTTTCCTCAAAGATGTGACCTCCAGCTATTGTCTCCTTTCCCTGAAGTTTCGTTTCATGGAAAATCACTGAATTTTTGGGCTGAGATAATCCCAGAGGCTTTTTCCCCAGAGACACGTGGACCAATAAAGTGTACTTAACAGCTGCCTAAATATGGACATACATCCGTTCCTCTCTCCTGTACTGCGCCTGCGTTTATCTTGATTACAGTTATACAAATATGTGTGTAAGGCTTTGTCTGTTCAGAATTGCTTGGAACATGAATGAAATTTGACCCAGAACTCTTGTGTCTGACTCAGTTTCTAATCGGCCGATACATGTTCCCCTGATCGTGATTTGGAATACCGGGGCAAGGGTGATCCCCAATGTTGGTAACCGACCCCCAACATTTTGGCGCCCAACGTGGGGCGGATCTGAGGTGGATTTTAGGACCCCCGAGGACCCGAACCTGCCACGGGCGTTTGAGGACCGGAGGATATAAAATTGAGGACTGCAGCCTCTAAAGGTCTCGGTAAGTTGATGCATCTATATGTATTTAGCTACCGTTGGCCATTTGATGTCTCCCGGTTAGTAGATTGCTTGTGGTATCTGGTCCGCGGGTGGTCACAATAAAGTGACTCAACCTAGACAACTTTGATCCAGCCCGGCCACGTTTCGAACTTTGTTTTGCTGTGACTTCCAGTAGTTCGGATTGTCACTGTTTGTAGTCACGAACCCCTTTGCCCGGTATGGCTGCTGAACTATAGTGGGAACCTTGACAGTCTCTAAGGTTAATTGTTGAGTGGTACGGGAGTCTCCGGGTTATTTTCGGACAAGATCTGGATATGACTAGAATATTCAGGTGGGTCCGGTTGGAACTAATTCACGAGGGATTGTTCTGGGGCCTATATCAGTATCCATATATGTGTTTGACAAAGACCGGGAGGGTTTACGGTCCCACATTGTGGCAACAAAGGTTGGGAGTATTGTTGGTTAGGAAAGGGACCTTTATTATTTTGATAGAATCCTTGTGTTGTGAGACCGGGATCCGGGCACAGGCCGGTGGCCACGGCTGTGTAGTCTTTTTTCAGGATTGGAGACTCCCCATACGTAGAACACCAAAATGTTTAAAGATGTTTCAAAAAGAGCTTTAAAATTGCCTGAAGGGGCAGAGACTGTTGAAGAAATAGTATGTAGAAAGAAGGGAAAAAGTATGTAAAAAATGCATTCAAATGTTTTAAGTTGGTGGAATTGCCAAAGAACGGAATATAGCAAACAACAAAATCGCAAGAGCTAGTGGAAAATCAAAGAGGGCAGTTATCTGACAAAGGATGGTTGGAGATGGCACAGGCTCACCTCCGAGTGGCCAAAAGTTTGCAAAAAGAAGGTTTTGTGGAAGTTGAAAGTGTTGGAGGGAAGGATAAGGAAGAAAAAACTGCATTCAGGGTTAATTTTATATTCAAGCTACATCACTTGTTATCTTTCACACTGAAATTCTGGCAGAGTGTATAACCTTGGCTTCGATTCAAAGCATCTGTTAGGGGGGGTAGCTGCTGCGGGGACATTTCTCCCCTCGGCTCTAAGGCATAATGAGAAATTGTAGCGCTCAGTCAAAGAAAGTGCAGTCGTGTAGTTTGATCGAAGAGAAAAGATAGTAAAAATATATATATATGAGACTTGAGAGAAAAAAGCATAATTACGCTCTGTGTAATGAGTATATATCATGGAGATAAGCTAGCATTTTGGGAGACAAGCACTGAAAGAACAATGATGTCTTCCCTAAGTCCACCCCTAAAGCCCCAAGAACCTCAGGGGGAGAGTGGATGACCCGCAGTGCGGTGGTCTCACCCGCGTTTGGTCAAGGGGGGTTTCGGGGAATGGGGAGGGCCCCTCGTGCTCTGTACCCCCCTCCTGGGACCGAGTACAATCCGGAAAGGTGGGATCCCAAGCCCCAGTTGCATTTTAAAGACCCAGCACGGTGTTCAAGTACTGTTTTCAGTGGGTCATGGGTACATCACCACTCCCCGGGTGGGAGCCAGAGTTAACCCCGCCTTCCCTCAATGGTCACACCGAGGGGGTTTGGCGCAGATAATAATGGAGAAAGGGCTGGTTCAGGGGGCTAACCGGGGATTTGGAGAATTATCTGAAGGAAAAGGGCAAGTGGGGGAGGGATCTGCTATCCTGACGGGCGCAGGAGATTCCCTTGCACGTTTATAATCCATGCTGTGGGACGGTCTATAGTGGCCAAGATATTGACAAGGAAACAATTCAGCTTACATTGCTATTACTAATGCTTTGGATTTGGTTAATGAAATAGAGGGAAACAATCATGACAAGCGGTCCATCTCCTCCCACTTATCTCCCCCGGGTATCTTTATGTTTCCTACAAAATTATGCATTAAGAGTCCACTTACGTGCATGTTTGAATTTTCATCAACAAAGCGAAGGGTGGGAATTTAGATGAGGTCAGGATAGTCTCCTCCTCGCCAGGGCACACGGCTGTCCTTGTAGCAGAAGGAAAGGCCCTGGAGATCTTCCCAGAACGTGAGGATCTAGACACGAGGGAGCAGCCCCCACCCCGACCGGTCCCAGAAGCACAGACCGGCACAGTGGGCCGATTTTTGATGATGCGAGGCAGGCTCCTCCTGCCACTGTATGTTGCATTCACCCCTAAACAGATCGATTGCCTGTCTAGCAAATTGCCAGACCCCATGAAATTCCCCATGCAGTTTCTAAGAAAGTTGTCACAAACCAGGCAAATCTATGGGGCTAATTGGAAAGATTTGGAGACCCTGGTGCTCGTCAGAACTTCTGATGAGTACCTCCCCACCATTCAGAAATATCTGAACCCCTCTGGACTTGATATATTTTCCTTTGAGTCTGGATTAGCCTTTTGTGATCAGCTTAAAGCCTGGGCACAAACTTGTTTAAGTGACCAAGCCACCACACAGGATGTGCAGCAGGAACCGGGGAGGCAGTGGATGTTTTTGCTGCAAGGCTAAGCCCACAGTATGAGGCTCTAGGATTCTCCACTCATTAAAAAGATACAAAGTTCTCTGTTGGTAAGGGCCCAGATAGATGGCTTGGAGGAGGATCTCAAGGGTCTGGTCCTACGTACCAGGCCAGAACTCTATGGGTCAGAATACAAAGAAGCCTTGGCAGTGGTAAAAGGTTTCCAAAAGGTAGTTAATCAGGACAAGAAAAAGAAAGGGGAAAAGAAAACTGTCAAACCACTTATGGTTGAATATGCCCAGGTTCTTGAAAACTATAGGCTGTGGGCCCTACGCCAGCCTACGCAGGGCCCCCGAGAGCCGCCTGTTTGCTGGAGGTGCAACCAGGTCGGCCATTTCAAGAGAGACTGCCGAGTCCGCCTTCCGGCACAATTTCAGCCTCAACAGCACAGACATCCCTACCCAAGGGGGGGGCCCCAGGGGGAGGGGTCCCAATGAGGGTGTGGCCAGCTGGTGCCCGCCCTTGCAGCAGTGGGAAATCGAGAGGCCTGCGGGGTAGTGACTATACCTATCGCGGGTCACCCCACTGATTTTCTGGTGGACACTGGTGCGGCCACCTCTGTAATAGCAGCAAAGAGCCTGCCTCCTGAGGTCCAGATCTCCTCTGATGTCCTAAATTGTATTGGGGTTGAGGGTCGCATACATAAGTCGCCCCTCACCATGCCAATTAATGCTGGTCCCTTTCCCGACTTGATGATCCGTTTCCTTGTTTCTGACACTTGTCCAGTCAACCTGTTGGGAGCAGACCTACTCCAATTGATGCGGGCCAACATACAGTTTTCCTCAGAAGGTATGGAACTTAATTTACAGGACCCGGGATCAGAAGATGGTATTACCTACCGATGTGCACTGAGGGCCCTCCCTCTCCATAGATGCAATATCCATTAAGTGCTATTCCATAAGTGTGACTTCAGAATTATACCAGAATTGAAGCCAGAAATGAACCAGGAATGACCTTAAGGTAAAAATTAAGTTAGTCGCCTTTATAGCCATAACACCTCCAAAATGCACTTCTATGCCACTATCATCACTACCTCCCTATTCCTAAAACTCCTTGTCTATCCTCACACACCCACACTTGGCAACGATTCCAATTTCCCCCTCTATCCCACCCCCAACCTGACCTCTGCTCTCCACCTCTTTCACAGCATTAAAACCTCTCTCGCAAAACCTACACAACCCCTTTTGCTGTATCCCACACACACCCCCTCACACTCTCCCTGCTTTTTTCTTGCGCTGGGGACATATCCCCCAATCCGGGCCCCTCACCAATCCCCACTCTTATTTCACCCGCCACATACAGTCCAAGAAGCACCAACTTCCATTAAACCCCCTTAAAAAATAAAGCCCCATTCCCCTCACCCCCCCTACACCTATCCCCATGTCTGGGAGCTTCTGGGGAAAGCACGTTCTGTAGGCAACAAGCTTTCTTCATCCATGACCTCTTCATCTCCGCCACCTAACCTTCCCTTGGACTAACAGAAAACTTGGCTGACACCCTTGACACAACCCCCCTGTGCACTCTTTACGGCGGGCTTCAAATTTACCCACACCCCCCGCCCTGGCAGTAAACATGGGGGAGGTGTCGGCCTTCTTCTGTTAGATAACCTGCTCCTTTTGTCCCCATTCCACCCCTACCTTCCCTCACCCTCCCCTCCTTCGAGGTGCATCCCTCCGCATCTACTCCCCTCCAACCTCCAAGTGGCTGTTGTTTATCGTCCCCCCCGCCCTGCCACCACCTCCCCCGCCCACTTCGCTTCCTGGCTCCTTCACTTTCTCTCCACTGACATCCCCCCTATTATCATGGGAGATTTCAACATCCCAATCGACACCCCTGCTCCCCTATAAAACTCCTGTCACTCTCCTCTTCCTTCGGGCCTCACCCAGTGGACCTCTGGAGCCACTCATAAAGATGGACACACATGGACCTCATCTTCACCCGCCTCTGTCCTCTATCTAACACCTCAATCTCTCCTTTACCACCTATAACCACAACCTGCTCACCTTCTCCACCAATTCCACCGCACCTGCCCCCCCACCCCAAATCTACTGCTCCCCCGTAGAAACCTACAACACCTTAACCCCGCCATTCTCTCTGAATCTCTTTCTCCCCTCTCTACCATCTTCTCATTCACTGACCCAGACATAGCCACCACCTTCTACAACAACACAATCACTTCCACTCTTGACATGGTCGCCCCTCTCACACACAACAGAACACGCAAAATCAACAGAAAACCTGGCACACAGACTCCACAAACAGCTGAGGCGAGCTTCCAGAATTGCTGAACGCCGCTGGAAGAAACCGCCCCCACCCCTGCTTCACCTCATACAAACAATCACTGCATACATTTAATCTGCACTCTCATCAGCCAAACAGGATACTTCACCACCCTCATATCCTCCCTGTCTCACAACCCCAGACAGCTGTTCAAAACCTTCAACGCTCTCCTCCGTCCACCAGCACCCCCTCCCCCATCTCTCCTCTCAGCAGATGACTTCGCCACTTACTTTCTTAATAAGATCAATCTCATTAGACAAAGCTTCACCCCACAGTCCCTTGTCTATTCTATTCCTGCAGTGTCCCCCCATCCACCTCTACACCCGGGTCATCACTCTTCCCCCCTATCTTCCTTCTTACTGTCACTCATGACAAGCTCTCCACTCTACTGTCCAAATCCCAAACCCCACTACCTGTAATCTTGACCCACTGCCATCCCCCCTATCCCAGACCTCAAATGCTTCTATCATCCAGCCCTCACCCATCTCGTCAACCTATCATTACCTCTGGCATCTTCCCTCCCTCCCTTTTAAAAATGCGACCATCACACCATCCTTAAAAAACCATCTCTTGACCCCTCCTCACTGTCCAACTATCGCCCATCTCACTGCTTCCATTCGCCTCTAAACTCCTCGAAAAAACACGTCTATCTTCAACTTTCCTCTCATCTATCCACCAACTCTCTCCTTGACCCACTGCAATCTGGCTTCCGACCCCACCACTCTAAAGAAACCGCCCTAACCAAAGTCACCAACGACCTAGCAACTGCCAAAGCCTCACGCCACTACTCTGGGCTTCTCCTCCTAGAACCTGTCCTCGCCCCTTTTACACTGTCGACCACTCACTCCCCATACAAATCCTCTCCTCCCTCGGCATCACGGGGCTTGGCCCTTTCCTGGATATCCTCCTACCTCACTGATCGGACATTCAGGTTCTCACTCACGCACCACCTACCCCTCTTGCCCGCTCTCTGTTGGTGTCCCCCAAGGGTCAGTCCTGGGCCACTACTCTTTTCTATACACTATTGGGCTGGGTCAACTAATAGCATCGCATGGCTTTCATTACCACCTGTATGCTGACGATACCCAACTCTACATCTCCGGCCCAGATATTACCTCTCTACTCTCCCGGGGCCCTGACTGTCTTTCGTCCATATCCTCCTACTTCTCCTCACGTCTCCTGAAATTAAAAGTGGAGAAAAATGAAATTTATCATCTTTCCACCGTCCCCCTCCATCCCCCACCTGATCTCTCTATCACAGTCAAATGGCTACACTCTCTCACCAGCTCTACAAGTCCGCTGCCCTTGGGATTTAAACCCCTTTACTCCAATCTGTCCTTCAACCGCACATTCCCAAACCATCACCTCCACCCGCCGCCTCCACCTGAAAAATATCTCCCCTTCCGTTCATTCCTTAACTTCAAAGCACAAAATGCTCGTCCATGCCCTCGTTCACTCACGCCTGACTATTGCAACATCCTTCTCTGCGGCCTCCCCAGCTAGCACCCCCGCTTTCCCCTCCAATCCATCCTTAACTCTGGCTGCCCGTCTGATTCACCTCTCTCCTCGATACTCCTCTTGCCACTCCCCTCTGCCAATCCCTTCACTGGCTTCCATTGCCCCGCGAATCCAGTTCAAGTTAGCAACCTTGACCCACAAGGCTCTCCATGACCTCTCCCCTCCATACATTTTTGCTCTAATCTCCCGATATCTCCCCTCACGCAACCTCCGCTCCTCACAGGCCTTCTTCTCTGCTCTCCCTTATCAGCTCCTCCCACAACCGTCTCAAGACTTCTCCCGTGCTTCACCACACTCTGGAAATCACTGCCCCAACACATCAGACTCTCCCCCACTTCACCAGCCCCAAAAGCAACCTGAAAAACCCCTCTCTTCAGGATTGCCTACAAAAACCAACAATAACCTGCTGTCACTACACTATCCACAAAACCCTGTCTGCCCCTCACCCTTTTCTCTTCCCACCTTCCTTTTAGAGTGTAAGCCCTCAGGGCAGGACCTCTCTCCTTCTGTACCCGTTTGTTAGTTAGTAACTTGTCACCTTTTACTTGTTTGACCTATGTTATGTATGAAACCTGAATGTACAGCGCTCTGGAACCAAGGGCGCTCAAAAAATAAATAATAATAATAATAATAATAATAATAATAATAATGATGTCCTTAGCCAAGCCCTCTCCATCTTTGGATTCATCTGTATTTTCCAGCCTCCCACCAGGACTTTGGTCACAGGGACCGGATGATGTCGGCCTTCTTCCTGTCCCACCGGTGCATGTATACCTGAAGGATGGAGTCTCCTACCCTAGACTTCCACAGTATCCCCTCAAAGCTGGTCAAGAAGATGGACTGAAGGCTCAAATACAGTCCTTTTTGAACTCAGGGGTACTTGTCTCCTACATCTCTCCCTGCAACACCCCTCTTTTTCCTGTGAAGAAGAAGTCCAAGAAAGGAGAACCGCAGAGATATCGATTGGTGCAAGATCTCCGAGCTGTTAATGCAGCCACTATCCTAGAGACACCATTTGGCCCCCAAACCCCCAACCCCCTTCTTTACCAGATGCCTCCCTCAGCTTCCTGCTTCACAGTTATTGATCTGACTAATGCGTTCTTTCAGCGTCCTCTTCATGAAGAAATGTCAGTATTTGTTTTCTTTTACCTATCAAGGATCTCAATTCACCTGGACCCGGACACCCCAAGGGCCCAAATAGCACAAATCAGTTTAATCAGGCTATGAAAGCCTCTCTAACAACCATGGGTTTGCCAACAACCCCGAAGTGACCCTTCTTCCCGTATGTCGATGATCTCCTTCTTGGAGGAAGCCCTGAAGATATGGAAGGAAAATCTCTATCCCTGCTGCAGCATCTGGCTGCTCTCAACTGCAAGGTCTCCAAGGATAAGCTCCAGTGGTGCCGAACAAGAGTTGTGTTTCTAGGTCACTGCATATCCCAAGGAACCAGACACCTTACAGATGAAATGTGCAAGCCATTACATCCCTTCCTTATCCAGAAAACTCAAGACAACTACAGAGTTTCCTAGGCCTCATCACTTACTGTAGGCAATGGTTACCGGATGCATCCAGAAATATGCAGCCTTTATATGATTGCCTGAAAACTGGGGGACCTGGCTTTAATCAAGCACCAACCCTTATGTTTTATGAGACAAACAACAGGACTGTTTCCATGCTCTTTCAGACTGCGATATCAACTGCCCCAGCTCTTGGATTACCAGACTACAATCAACCTTTCAACCTATTTGTTTCAGAAACAAAGGGACATGCCTCTGGAGTCCTTACCCAGGCACATGGGGGCCGCCAACGCCCCTCGGATACTACTCTGCTCGATTGGAAACCCCGGTGGCCAGGACGGCCCCCTCCCTGCCTCAAGGCTGTCCGCGCACAGATCCTCGGGACAAAACTGCAGATATAGTCTTGGGACAGGGGGTGACTCCAAGCACCCATGATCGGCCGCGTGCTACAACGCTCCCCGGGCACATGACTCAAACGTCCCCCTCGCTTACAGGCCCTCCTTTTTCCCACTAATATCCCCTTAAAACGTTGCACGTTCTAAATCCAGCCACTCTTCTTCCATACACAGGGGGGGGGAGCAAAAGAGAGTAAAGGAAGGGGAATACAATCCGGATGGGGACTACCAGACTGTCTAACCCCCTTGCAAGAACGACTGCACCCCCCTTCCAGGGGTGACTGAGGGAAAATCCCCCATTGCAGACCTTGATTCTGGACTGATGGATCAAAAAATACAAAGGGGGGACTTTTATACAGGATTTGCTATAACCCCCAGAAGTTGAACCCTCATGCAGAAGCACTGCCCCCACCTTTCAGCTAAATTGCTAAATTACGGGCTCTGGAGGAACCCTGTAAAAGGGCCAAAAGGTAAACAGCCAATAATGACATTAAAGGGTATGCCTAGGGCATACCCAAAATGATTTTGGGACTCATCTGGAAAAATCGGGATTCATCACGCAGCGGAACCCCCATCAAGCAGGGCAGTAAGATCAAGTCTTAATGGGCCCCACTTGACTCCCCAAAAAGGGTAGCCATTTTAAAAGGGTTAAAGGGCCCATGGCAAAGGAAAGACAAAAACCCGGGGGAAACCAGACAGGGACCAAGCCGAAAAAGCACAGCTCTTGGTGCATGTCATCCAAGTGGCTGGATCCTGACCCATTATGGAAACACCAGAGCTCAAAGAAGGAATTCATTAAAAACGGAACTGAAACTCCGCCTGATTGGAACCCCGCTGGGCCCCCCCAAAGAAAGAATATGCAGAACAACACTGGCAACTGCAAAGGAGAAACACATGGAAAAAGGATAGCCCCCCTTAAAGGGGAAATTTTGGGAAGTGAAAAGGCCTTGTCTTTTTCCCTAACGAATTATCCTGCCTTGCAGCCGGGGCCCATGGAGCATCATCTGGAAAAAAATCGGGCACTCAGCTATTGCAAAGTTGTACCATCTCCAAAAACAGTTCCATGATTGCAGCCTACAATCAAGCATGTACTATCTGTACCCCCTGCAACCCTTCCCCAAGCTCCAAGTTCCCATGCAGCACTTGCGAACCAAAAATATCCCTCCAAAGGATTAAAAGGGACCACTCCAGATGCCTAAGAGCGGGAAGTATAATTTTTTTGGTTGCAAAGACATTTTTTTCGGGAGGCCAAAGCCACCCTTGACCAACATGACCTCCAAAGAAACGCAAAGAATTGTTTTACTAAAATACTTGTGATTTGGAATCCCCAGGTGATCGAGTCGGACCGGGGTCCAGCATTCTCTTCCCCCTCGGTTTTCCGAGAACTCTGGAACTGTTAGGGGAAATTTGGGGCCTCCACACGCCGTCCACCCCCAAAGCTCAGCTAAGGTCGAAAGAATGAATGGGACCCTAAAGAATAAGTTTCAAAGATGACTGCTTCCCCCCCCTTGCCCGGGCCGCCCTTTCCTCCCAATTGTTCATAACCCTTAGGCCCCCCCCAAGCAAAACATGGCCAAACCCCCATTTGAGATACTGTTTGGAAGCCCCTTCGTGTTTGGGGTCAGGGGCAAGAGGGGGGGAAAAATAGGCGGGACTTAAAATTTTGTATTGAATTGCAAAAGATTGACAATTTGCATGCTGCAGTCTCTGCTTGTCTTCCAAAAATCCACAGGGAAACGGTGCATGATTTCAAACCAGAACCGGGGTGTACAAAAAGAGGCATAAAGGAGGAATTGCCGGGAGCCCATTTTTTTAAGGGCCCCATTTATGTTTCCATTACCCCCACGGCAGTGAAATTGGAGGGAAAGCCCAGGGGGACCGCTTTCATTGAAAAGGGACCCATGACAAAATGATTGTATATACCTTTTATTTTTTTTACCATACTAATGCTAAGTGATTTTTGGGGTGGGAAATTTAACCAAAAATGTGCAAACCTTTTCATTCGATGCTTGTGATAATTCCCCAATAAACCCTGCCCGAAAGGGTGCTTTTTTCCCCAGGGATGGACCCCCCGATCCTTTGTGACAGGGGTGTTTACTTGGTGTAAATGCCCCCGGGAAAGAAAATTGCTTTAGGGGTCAATGTAGGAAAAAGATTCATTTGGGGTGCCCAAAGGGGGGTCCCAATCAGTTTAAAAACGCTAGAAAAAATTGCTGCAGGGTTCGCTTCCCCTTTTTCCCCCAAGTTCAAATTAAAAAAAATGTAGACTGATTTAAAACATTTTTTATAATCCAAAGGTGGTTAATTACAGGAGAGGGTTTCAGGGGGGTTATGAAAAATTAGGCCCCAATACTGGATACCTTACAGAACCCATTGCCATCGACATGGTTCTGGCAGAAAGGAGGGTTTGTGGATGATAGGTGAAAATGCGCACCTATAACCGACAAACGGAGTAATGGAAAAATCACTATCGCCCTGGGAAATAAAGAACTGCCAAGGAACTTAAGGGGAACCAGGAGTGGACACTTCTTGGGGCCTTTGGCTGACTGATTTGGACTGGGGGCTGGAAGCGCTGGTTACGCATTTTGGGGATGGACTACTTTAATACTGGTGTGCACGTTTGTACTGTGTTGCTGCAAATTCCCTCTACAAAAATCTATTTTGGGCCCGGGTATGCGGGGGGCCACCTCAGGGAAATTTCCTTATGCACAACAGGACCTCTGAGTGCATGATGAAGGAGGTATTGCTGAATCCCTTCCTACCAAACCCCCATAAGTATGAACCAAAAAGTCAAATTTTTCCGATTTTAAGGGACAATCCAGGGGAAAAAAACCCCACACTGTTAGGTAGGGGCAAATGGGAGTTCGTGTTGAATTCACCCCCTAGGGGTTTTTCCTCACGAGCTTTTTGAAAAATCCCAACCCCTCTCCCCATGTGGAAATTTTTAAAAGGGAAAAAAAACCACCCAAAAACAGTGCAGCTGACAGGGCAGAGGAAAAATCTTGGGCTTTTGGGGGGATTTTGAAGGGAGAGAGGTTTTAATCAATATTGTGTTATATTAAAATTATGAAATCCCAAGCTTTTTCCTTATAAGGGATTTCACTGACAAATCCATTTTGGGAAAATGATCAGCAATTATAAGAAGCTAAGATGGCTCAGGATGTACCCCTTGTTATCTGTTTCCCCCAAAGATGTACCTTTCCCCTATTGTCTCCCTTTCCTGAAGTTTTCGTTTCACTGAAAATCAAAGAAGTTTTGGCTGAGATAACCCAGAGGCTTTTTTTTTTCCCCAGAGACAACGTGGCCAATAAAATTATTATCAGCTCCAAATAAGGACAACCCGTCTCTCTCCTTACTGCGCCTCGTTTTTCTTGATTCATTATAAAATATGTTGTAAGGCTTTGTTGTTCAGAAAAGCTTTGGAACATGAATGAAATTTGACCCAAACCTTGGTCTGACTCAGTTTTTAATCGGCCCATACAGTTCCCTGATCTGTATTTGGAAAACCGGGGGAAAAGGGGACCCCCAATGTTGGTAAACGACCCCCAACAATATATTAAATAGGAAGGGGGATAACCCATTATTTATACCAATCTCCATATTGCGTTACACCTGTACCGTGTTGTTGTCGTCCAGTAACGGTATATTCATTTTGTGCTCTTTAATTTTGATTGGTGATTGTATTTTATCTTTAATAACATATTGTTATTAATTTATGTTATTTATTCCTCCTCTCTTTTTGCTTGTGGAATTATGAATTTTTGAGGGGCATTACCATATCTGGTTACTTGGAGAAATTTTGTTTAGAGGTATTGTGTATTACCACATTAATACCTAGCCACCGTATCCTTTAAGAGCCTTTTTTGTGTTAATGTTACAGAGTTATGAGAGCAGATGTTTTAGAACTGTTATTTTACAAGAAACTCAGGTAAAAACCACAGATCTTCTTTAATACATTTTAATGTTAATAGTCACGGTTTGAATACTTTTTAAGGATGCATTCAACTCAACTAAGATCAAAAAGTTTCCTACGTCATGCTTATTGAATACAGGACTTTATTTACATGAACCTCCATTCATCCAAGAAAGTGAGAAATAGTTTTCTCCCAAGCAAGAAAGCTTTTACTATAGATAACAGTATCTGATAGGCTGCTTACACTGAGTATACCATATCAGATTCTTCACCAAGAAACTCAACTATGAAACTATTATGATGCCGTTGAAGACAGTGGGCCCAGTCATTGTAGGTTCCTTCCACTGTACTAGAGGCTGTCAGGAATCTGTGCCAGACTTTCCTTAGAAGAGAATGCTACTTCTTTCCCCATTAAATCAATTTACATTTTGTTTATCTTATGAGTATATCCTATGACAACAATTGTCTGAATTCCC
Source organism: Phyllomedusa bahiana (assembly GCA_025379985.1). Classification (NCBI taxonomy): domain Eukaryota; kingdom Metazoa; phylum Chordata; class Amphibia; order Anura; family Hylidae; genus Phyllomedusa; species Phyllomedusa bahiana. Next base: position 4,803 of record JAODAL010058783.1, on the reverse strand, counting down.
ACATTTAAGAGATGTCTGTCAAAAATCAGACACGTTCCTGTCTTTTATTTTGGGGAAACAAGTAACATTCCAGTGCAATAGAAAATGTAAATGTAATAACTTGCAGATCTCCCTTTAGCAGCAATCATTTCCACCAAACATTTACTTTAGCTGCCAATAAGATTTGCACAATGTTGAAGAATAATTTGAACCATTCCTCCTTGAAAATATCCAGATTTCAGGGGTAATGTTCATTTGTTCTAAAAAGTTCAACTTTTGTCTCATCTATTCATAGAGCTTTAATCAGGATGATTTTAGTAACATCTAATTGTTGCTTCAGACGAATTTGAGATTGGCTACTCTGTTTTTTTAATAAACAGCATAGGCTTGTTTCATGGTATCCTTCCCTGAACACCATTTGTGCTCCATGTTTTCTATTAGTGGAACACATGAACAGAGGCTTCGGTAGTTTGTAGAGTTTTTTTGTAGGTCTTTTGCTGTTTCTTTTGGATTGTTCCTTAAAGCTTTCCAGATCACCTGTTCTTGGCTTGCAATGATCTCAATAGGACACCCACTCCTAGGGTTGGTTGCAACAGTCCTGAATTTTCTACACTTGCAGATTATTTGTCTCACCATGGACTGAAGTACACAAAAACAATGCCTTTGTAGTCTATTCCTGCTTCATGTATCTCTATGATGTGCCTTCTGAAAGTTATTTGTATCAAGCTATGGCTCATATTATGGCTCTTCTTTGAAAAGAACAAATTTGTCAGTAATCAACCTGCATGTGCCCTTAAACAGACAAAGCCACACTTCTAACCTCACTCGTCTCCTTAATTAAACACTTATTTCTCCTTGGAATGCAGATGTTTTCCTTAATGGGCTCAACAAATATATGAGCTGTACAATAATTAGTGTGTTTTGTTTAGTTAGATTTTGTGAGTTAGATTTAACAATCAGACCATATTTTATGAGGGGAGCTCAAATGAGCTATGCTTTTCATTTAACACAATAAAATGTCCACATAATTTTTATGGTTCAAATGCGTAGGAAGCTTCTTCATTCCAAAAGAGTAGAAGTCATAACTCAATTGTAAATTTTTGACTGAGAAATGTACGAATCCTCAAAACAGATTTTTTAAATCTTGAATAAACCTGAAATGGAATAAGACCATCATTGGTCAAAAAATTGAGGATAATTCACTGTACAACACCTTTGTGCACCTTTTGTCCCAACATGTTGATTACATCCGACAGGAAAAAAAAAGAAGAGCAGCTTGTACTATCAATGATATGTTCTCACATGCATATGTTTATCCAATAAGTCATGTATACCATTTACATTTCTCGAATGTCCATAGTACTAGTAATCAATGCAAAAATCCAGGTAATTTCAAATGGTTCACTAACTTTTCTTGCAATTGTAGTCTGTAAGTAAAGGGAAATTTGAGGGAGAAGTATTAAGTTTGCTTCTATGTGATATGTCATTTCCAAACTGGGGAACAAATGACAGCAGTGACATTTTAATTACAGGTGTGAATTCCCATGGAAGACAATGATCTTCATTATAATTTTCTTTCAAAGTGAGCTGCTATATTTTAGAATTTTTCATCAGTACCACAGTGACACGAAAACATAAAATATTGATGGTCAAAGAAACGCTTGTTCCATTTAGTCTCTATTTGTATTATTTCCTTTTTTCACTTTAGCATACATATATATTTTTCTTCCATTCAAGTTTTAATTTGCTGACTTTTGATTTTTCAACCAAATCTGTTGGAAGCTACATCCAATAATTTGCAACTCTTTCAGTAAAATAATATTTTATTATTTTTTTTAATATTTTTTATTCACTGCTTCTGATCTTTCTCTTAGTAATTGCAGATCGTGGCCCTTAATCATGTGCTTAATTTCATTTTAAAACACTTCCTGACTAAACTTTACTTACACCTTTACACATTTTAGCCTCTTCTAGTTGTAAAATTTTTGTTCTTATTTTGTTTGTTTATTCTCTCCACCTTCCAATAGTCATTATTTCTCCATCTGCAAAGCATTTTGGGGGCATGTTTTTTGCAAGACAAGATTTATTTGTTTTAATGATACTATTTATCTTACGACATACTATACTGGGAATTAAAAAATAAGTTTACTTTTTTATTAATAATTCTTTTTCATTTTCCTTGTACTTTTAGTCCCCCTAGTGTACTTGACTGCTAGAGGGTGCAATTGCTTGTACACTATTCTGTAATACAACAGTATTGCACAATAGCATTCTAACATGGCTCTCATATTACACCCTGCCTAAGGAGAAGAAGTAAGATGGCAGGCCTATATTAACACCCTTTCTGGGATGACAAGCAGTCAGCAACCCACAATTATGGACTGCAATGGAGGGCCATGATATTTTGTAATCATTTAGATGCCTCAGTCATATTGCATATTGTTAGAGATGGGCGAATTTCTCAAAAATAAGATTCAGTGACTTCGCCGAATTTTCCGACAAAATTCGTTTCGGTCCGAAATACTTCGGGACGAATCGCGTTAAAAAACAGCTATTTCATGGCTGCACAGAGCCTGTAGAGTGTTGTAGAACGTTGTGCCATGCTTAAATATGCAGAGGGAGCTTGGTTTGGTCTTCATTCAATGTTGTGTTTTAGTATGACACGCATATGAAATTTCCGCCGCTCTTAGAATCACTTCACTATAAAATTCCCCGGGCACTTTAAAAGGGCAAAATGACCAAAAAACTGAAGCGGTTTAAAGGGAGCCTGATAAAGTCATGGCAGCGACAGCTGGAAAAAAACAAACTGAGGGCTCAGGTGGCAAAATCAGTGACAGAGTGTGGAGGTGACGGCAGCAGCTACAGCAGCATGAGGTCAGAGAATGGCACAATGACACAGTGTGTAGGTCACAGCAGCAGCCACAGCAGTAGCATGAGGTCAGACAGTGGCACAATGACAGAGTGTGTAGGTCACGGCAGCAGCATGAGGTCAGACAGTGGCACAATGACATTCTGGGGTGGCAAAACAGGAGTAGGCCACAGAGTGGCACAATTACACAGTGTGTAGGTCAAAGCAGCGCCACAGCAGCAGCATTGAGGTCAGACAGTAGCACAATGACATTCTGGAGGTGGCAAAAACAGGAGTAGGCCACAGGGTGGCACAATGACATAGTGTGGAGGGCACGGCAGGAGCAACAGCAGCAGCATGAGGTCAGACAGTGGCACAATGACAGAGTGTGGAGGTCACGGCAGCAGCCCAGCACAGCATGAGGGCAGACAGTAGCACAATGACAAATTCTGGAGGTGGCAAAAAAAGGAGTATGCCACAGATTGGCAAAAAGAACAAGGGGTGTAGGTCACGGCAGCAGCCACAGCAGCAGCATGAGGTCAGACAGTGGCACAATGACATTCTGGAGGTGGCAAAAACAGGAGAAGGCCAGAGAGTGGCACAATGACACAGTGTGGATGTCACGGCTCCAGCAACAGCAGCAGCAGCATGAGGTCAATAGAGTGGCACAATGAAAACAGTGTGGAGGTAGGTGGCAATACCATCCCGGTAAAAATGGTTTGGTGGCAGATGGAGAAACTGTCAGCAGATTTGTGGCATCAGACGGGCGGCAGCATCAGAATAGTGGCTGAGGCAGGTAGTTTGAATCCAGACTCATTTCTCAAAGTTTTGGTGTGGCGTCATGGCTGATGTAATCTGACGCCTAATGCATTGGTGTGTGAAATCTTGGCCGATCCACGCTGATTCTCTTGAAAAAGGGTTCAGTCTTTCCCAACTTTTCCCCGTGGACAAGCGGGTTCTCTTGGGTTAACGATGGCCCCCGCCGCATGAACCCCCTTTCTGATGCCACACTTGGCAGGCAGGACAGCTTCTCCACTGCAACTCGGCAAGTTGCGGCCCACATCCAGTTTGGCTGCCCAGTAGTCCCGCGGATCTTCTAACTGGGTGGCAGAGGCTGTCCAAGTAGGCCACGACCTGTTGGTTCAGGGTCTGCTCCAGGTCTGCTGTTGCTGCTGCTGGGCGACTAAACCTCCTCACTAGGCGGTTTGAAGGAAGCTGCTCATCAGTGACTCCAGACTTAGGTTGCTGCTGATGGAGTGGTACTGTTTCCCACCCCACCTTCCCCCAGCAGCCGCGGCAGTATGTATCGTGAGCGCTGAAGAACCCCGGTCAGACCTGTCAGAGGAGGGACGATTTCCGCAATAGGCAGCTGCCAACTGACCACGGAGGATTTCCTATAGTATTTGAGTTTGTCCTCCCTCTCAATAGCTGGGAAAAAGGTTCCCATTTTGGACCCGGGAGCGAGGTCCAATAGGGTGGAGAGCCAGAAGTCATCCCTCTGCCGTATGCTGATTTGTCTGTCACTGCCCGGCAAATCAGCATGCTGCGGGCCATTGCACAAGTGACTCCGTGGGGCTCCCTGCCTCCATCTCCATGTATCCTCCACGGTGCTTGCGGGTCATCTGCCTCATCTTCCTATCTCCATCTACCTCCCCAGCTGTCCCGCTCCTCTCTTTTTGTCACCTGGGTAGAAAATCCACTCATTTCACCCGACAGTGCTTCTGCTCCAAAGTTCCTCCCTCCTCCATTCGTCCCCACTGGATCATGTGGCCGCGAGATGTGTCGCCACGTCTCCAGTCCCTGCCCAGACAGATTTTTCAGCATCTGTTTCAGGACATGAAGCAGTGGAATGATGTTATTCATCCCGTAGTCCTGGCGAATGACAAATAACGTCGCCTCCTCGAATGGCCTCAACAACGGCAGGTGTCACGCATGAGCTGCCCACTGGCTGACATCAAAGTTCACAGGGGTACTTC
>JAODAL010058782.1:0-21889 GCA_025379985.1 Phyllomedusa bahiana | reverse complement strand
CTATTTTTTTGGGTTTTCCCTTTGAATTAGGGGTTTTTACTGGTTTTCACTGGTGCGTAAAAGCCAGGTCTGTAGCTATAGAAACCGTGTGGCACCCTTCGGAGAGTCAAAAGATCTGTAGCTATAGCGACCTGAGGAGCTGATGTAGCCCATACAAGAGGGGATATCTCAGAATAGGTAGGACACTGTTATTGGTCACTTTGCAAACTTGTTTTTGCAAGATCTTTAACATAAAAAGCAGCAATCCTTGTAGTGAGACAACCCCCTTAAATCACCATTTTTTTCTACACATTAGAGGATTGGGCTTGATGTGTTTGTATAGGACATGGGAGAAAAATATTGACTGCGGCACTTTTGTCATTTTTCATATGTGACATAGTCGTTGCCTTTTGTTGTTGACCCATAGTCTAATTAAGGTCTGTACTATATAATCTCATTAGTGAATAAACTGTGTATCAGCAATAAGGATTGGACTTGGACCTATATACCTATTATCTGCATGATGCCTGTACAGGGCCACTGTAGAACATTTGGGGAGGTTAAGAGGTCCACTGTTAAAGAATAACACTTAGCTATATTCGTTATCTGAAGCAAATACTGTGCCCATCTCCCGGCATGGTGTGAAGACCATAGCCTCATCCATTCTGATATACATCTCTACTCATTTTGGAATAGAGTTTAACCTACACCACTATCTGAAACCCTTCGTAGGGCATATAAATCCGTTGGAATATAGTGTGCACTGATTTTATCCTATTTATTTATTTTTGACTTCTCCTATACTTGTCCCATGATGAGATGTATATGCAGGGCCATTCATAGGGGTGGCCGGAGGATCGCCCCTGACTCTGTGCAGCCAGGCTTGGACTGCCCATTGGGCAAACCGGGCATTTGCCCAGCGGGCCGCGGGGGTCCGGGCCGCAGGGCCAGCTCGGATCGCCCGCCGTGGGGACCAGTGTTTCCCCCCCCAGCAGGCCCTGAGTCCCGGCGCCGGTCTGTGGTGCGCTACAGGGGCCGCAATGGTCGCATCAGCGACCGGACCCCTGTGGCAGGGGGCCGACAGGCTCTCCTCGCCGCACGGCTGCACGGCCGGGTCTCCGACCCAGCCATGCAGCCATCACGGCCGCCGCCTGCACCGCGCGGTGCAAGCAGCAGCCAAGGCTGAACAGCGGGGATCTACTGATCCCGTCTGTCAGCTCCCAGGAGGCCGCGGGGCAGGTGCGCGATGTGATGACGTCATCGCGCGCCCGCTCCGCGTCCCGCACACTGCTGCCGGCGGCGAGAACAGAAGAGGAAGCAGAGACATCAGGTAAGTATTGGTTTTACTTTTATTTATTTTTTTAAACTACTAGCCCTGGCTACCTATATACCAGCCCTGGCTACCTATATGCTGCTCTGTCTACCTATATATCAGCCCTGGCTACCTATATGCTGCTCTGTCTACCTATATACCAGCCCTGGCTTCCTATATGCTGCTCTGTCTACCTATATACCAGCCCTGGCTACCTGTATGCTGCTCTCTCTACCTATATACCAGCCCTTGCTATCTATATGCTGCTCTGGCTACCTATATACCAGACCTGGCTACCTATATACTGCCCTGTCTACCTATATACCAGCCCTGGCTACCTATATGCTGCTCTCTCTATCTATATACCAGCCCTGGCTACCTATATGCTGCTCTCTCTACCTATATACCAGCCCTGGCTACCTATATGCTGCTCTGTCTACCTATATACCAGCCCTGGCTACCTATATGCAGCACTGTCTACCTATATACCAGCCTGGCTACCTATATGCTGCTCTGTCTACCTATATACCAGCCCTGGCTTCCTATATGCTGCTCTGTCTACCTATATACCAGCCCTGACTTCCTATATGCTGCTCTGTCTACCTATATACAAGCCCTTGCTACCTATATGCTGCGCGCTCGATCTATATATCAGCACTGTCTAGCTATATCCCAGCCCTGGCTACCTATATGCTGCTCTCTCTATCTATATATCAGCCCTGTCTACCTATATCCCAGCCCTGGCTACCTATATGCTGCTCTCTCTATCTATACCAGCCCTGACTTCCTATATGCTGCTCTGTCTACCTATATACCAGCCCTGGCTACCTATATACCAACCCTGTCTGCCCATATACTGCCCTATCTACCTATATGCTGCTCTGTCTACCTATATACCAGCCCTGTCTGCCCATATACGGCCCTGTCAACCTATAAACTGCCCTGTCTGCCTATATATCAGCCTGTCTACCTTATAACTGCCTGTCCACCTATATACCTGCCTGTCTGCCTATATACTGCCTGTCTGCCTATATACCACCCCTTTGTCTGGCCTATATATTTCCCCTGTCTCCCTATAAGTGGCCCTGCCTGTATACTGGCCCTGCCTGCCTATATGCTGGCCCTGCCTGCCTACTAGTGGCCCTGCCTGCCTACTAGTGGCCCTGCCTGTCTACATACTGGCCCTGCCTGGCTACATACTGGCCCTAGCTGGCTAATTACTGGCCCTAGCTGGCTAGTTACTGGCCCTACCTGGCTAATTACTGTGGGCAGCCCCAGCTACCTGGCTAGTTACTGGGGGCTAATTACAGGGGTAGGCCCTGTCTACCTACCAAATTAATGGAGGAAGGCCCTGTTTACCTACCTAATGGGGGTCTACCTATTTACATGCCACTTAACTGACATTTTTTAATTTGTAATTTTTAGGGTCTAACATACGCTGTTTGAGGAATTGATAGGAAAGTGCTGAAAAAGAGAGGGTCTAAGATGTATTTGTGGTAAATTCTACAGGGAGGAGTAGTGACCACTAGAAGAGGACACTGCATGCTGTACCGAACAGAGAGAGAAATGGAAGGGAACAACTCATCAGGGACGACGTCATGGAGGTTTGGGCCAGATGCAGAAGAAAAGGAGAAGAGAACAACTCCCATCAGAGATGACGTCTCCTGTGAGTCCCTGCTGTCAGGGGTCATTTTACTTCTGTGTTGAATCAGTGCTGTATTCATGTGATGGTGACCTGACTACTGGTGATGTGATTGGGGGGGTTGTAGGTTATGTTGGTGCTTATGTAGTGTCAGTGTGGGCTTGTCCCTGATTGTAAAGCAAGTGCACACCTGACTCTGTGATGAGGGGTTTCTCTGCACCGCTTTCTTTCTGTCTTGTGTGTAGGGGGCTCTCACACGGAGCGGTTTTGGTACATTTTTTTATGCGTTTTTTTTGTGCAGAAATGTACAGCATCAACTACTGCCTTTCTGCACAAAAACGCACCAAAAAGCACCAAAAACGCTCCGTGTGAAAGCACCTTTATAGTGTAGTTTATTTTAGAAAGTGGCGAGGTGGGAGAACAAGGGAAATTTTGCAAGCGGATATTGTATGTGGACTGCTGGGGGCTTTGTGCCAGGGCTGATTTTTATTCCCAGTCCGGCCCTGTGTGCAGCCGTTTTATAAAGCCGCGCAGAGATCAGCAGCTGCTGGTACAGGGAGGAGGCAGGAGGGATCGTTACCGTCCTGCCTCGTCCACTTTATGTATCAGCGTCACGGGGGGCACATGGCTTTCACTGCGCCCCCTGCGACGCTGGGATCTCCTCTGCCGGCCAAGTAGATCCCTGGGAGCTGCGTGACAGTGTAAGCGGGGGGTTGAAATCAGGTTTAACTGTGGGTCTACTGGGGGGAGGGAGGTAGTTTTTTTAAATTTTTAAACCCCCCTTTTGGGAAGGGAATTTTCCCCCCAACATTTAGGTTAGGCCTTAGTAAGGGGAAAACCTGGTATATGGTACCCCTAGGGGGCATTCCTAAATTCCCCCTGGTGGGGGGTGTTGTTTAGGGGTTTGGGCAAAGGGGGCTTTAAATGGATGGGGGCCCCCCAAAAGGAAAAGGCAAGGGTCGCCTAAAAAAATTGGTAAGGGGAAAACCCCATGGCACAAAAAAGGGGGCAACCCAGGTAATATAGGCTATAAGGGAGTTTGAAGGAAATGAGGTAAATCGATGGGCAAGGAATTTTATTGGGTTGTTTAAATTCTGTTTGGTATGTTTGTAAGTATTTGAAGTATGCCCAAAGGGGGGGGTTTGGGGGAAACCTTTTTTCAACAGTTTAAAAACCCAACCTGTATAGTTTCATTTGCACCCATTTTTTTACCCACCCCCCAAATTTTATCCAAAACCCCCTTTTCCCCTCCCCTTTAATCCCAAACTTTTCCCTTTTAAAACCCCAAAACCCCTTTAAAAATTGCTGAAAACATTTTCTTAAAAACCCTTGTTGTTTTTCTCTTTTGGGGGGTGGCTTTTCCCCTACTGGCCCCTTTCTCCTTTCCCCTTCCCCCCTTTTCCTGAACCCCGCCCTCCCTCCTTTTCGCTTCCTTTTTTTTCCCCCCCCTTTTTTCCCCCTTTTTGGGCCCCCTTTGGTAAACTGTTTTTTCCCCCCTTTTTTTTCCCCCCCCAACTGCTGGCCCTCCGAAACTCCCCCCCAAAAACAGGGGGGGGAATCCAACCCCCCCCAAACCCAAAAACCCGGGTATTCCCCCACCCCCCCCATTTCCCCTTTTGGGCCCCCCATCTCTTTCCCTTTCCTCAGCCCCCTTTGTTCGGCCCCCCCTCACCCCCCAAATTTTGGAAACCGCTCCCCATTTTTTTAATCCCCTCCCTTTATTTCCCCCCTTGGCCCCCTTTTCCCCTTTGTTCATTTCTTATGACCCTTCTCTTGGCCTCTCAGTTTACTGCTCTCCCCCCCGGTGACCCCTTTTTTGGGGGCTCTTGTCTTTCTTTTCTCCTCAAATTTTTTCTCCTTGTTCTCCTTATTTTTTATATAACTACCCCCCTTAACCCCGCCCTTTTCCCACGAAAATTCCCTCCAAAAACCCCAGGAATCATAGACACCCCCACCCCCCCAAATTCCCCCTTTCTCCTTACCCTTTAAAAAATTCAAAACCCCAAAACCCCACAAAAAAACCCACACCACCCCACCCCAAGCCCCCCCGGCCCAAACCCTCCCTTTCCCCCGTCCGGTTGGGGTTTTGGGAAAATCAAGCACCTGATTTCTCCATACAAATTTGCTGGGTTTCACACTCCCTTCACAGGCCAAAAAAAATATTTCACCTCCTATTCAAAACCAAAACCCCAAAACCCAAAACCCTGTTTGAACATCCCCCCCCTTTCAGGGCCCAAAGTAAGCCGGTCTTGACCTCGTGCGAGGACCTGGCCCTCACTTTAAAGGGGCAAAATTGCAGTTCGGGATAACTCTCATCCAAACCCCCAAACGAACCATCCCGTTTCCCCCCGCACATCCCCTTGGTGTTCTCAGCTCTTGACCCAAGACGAAAAAGAAGTTCCAGGTTTTTCCTGTTGTCGCCCCCACCACCCGCTCTAGCGACCCCCTTCCCCCCCACCTTCTCCGTTTTTCTCCAGCTATCCTCTCTCACCTTACTGCAAACTGTAACCCCTTTCTCCACTGGGTTTCCCCTCCCCCTTTAAAAGGCTACTATAACTCCCCCACTAAAAAAACCCCTCCCCCGGCCTCCGTGTGCCAACTTCCGACCGTCTTAAACCTTTCCCTTTTCTCTAGCTCCTTTGGAAAAGCCTGGTTACTCTCGCCTAAACCCATCTCTTCCCGCTAACTCTCTTTGATCCCTCATGGTTTCCCCTTTACATCCACAAAGAAACTTTCCTTTTGTTAAAGTTCTAACGCACACTGTAAATTAGGGCAAAAATGTTGTTGGTTCTTCTGGATCTCTCTGCAGCATTTTACACTGTTGAACACCTTTTTCCCTCAGCTGCTAGCACATTGGATCAGGACACGCTCTCCTTGGTTTTTTCTCTCTTTCCGTTTTTTCAGGTTCATTTGGGTTCTACTTCCTCTCCTCTCCTCTTGGTGGGATCCCCAGGGGTCAGTTTTTTGGTCCTCCCCCTTTTTAAAAACTATACGCCCCCATTTTCCCAAACCCTAGTGATTTGGCTTCCGTACCAAATTACGCTGTGACACTCTTTCCCTCTTCGGGGACCTCACTCCTGCCCTGCCCCCAAAAAAAACCAGGGTGCCTGTTGCTGTCTTGCATCTGCCCCTCTTATCTCAACTTTTAAACCTCACCCAAACCAAAAATTTTGTTTTTCCCCCATTACTAACAAACCCCCAATCTGTATTTCTCTCTCAGTGTGTGGCATACCCTAACCCTTGCGCAGGCCCCTGTCTTTGGGGTTATACAGATTTCCGATCTGTCCTTCCCCATTTAATCAATCTTGCCCCCTCCCGTCCCCCTTTGCACTCAAAACACTCTCAGAAATTCCTTTTTCTCACTGTGGGGAAACACTAAACTTTCTTTTTTGCTCTTTTTCATTCTGTCTTGAGTACTGGGAACCCCTGCTTTCGGTTTTCCCTCTGAAAACTTCCCTTCCCCTTTCCTGAATGAGCAGCCAGGCTTGTCTTTTTTCTCCGCGTTATCTGATGCCTCTACCCTGTGTCAGCCTGCACGGTTGGCCCTCCAGTCGAATCCCGGTAAAAAATCCCCACTAACCATAAAGCTCTCCCCAGTGGTGCACCCTCCTTTCTCCCCCTATTCTGTTACCACCCCGCCCCCTTTCCGCTCAAATACGGGCATCAAAAATTTTCAGTACAATCATCCGAACCTCCCCTGCCGTCTTCAGATTTTTCACTGCTGCACCATTCCTGGAAAAATTACCAGTACATCAGGCACAATCCCAGCCCTTCCCCGTTTTAAAAAGTGTCTGAAAAACTCTTTTTCGGCAGGCCTACCAAAAAACCAATTGCTAACCCCCCCTTCTATCACACTTTGGTCACTCCCTAACTGGGGCACTCAAGGGCTTTTATCTGTTATAGATGTACGTCATGGTGTCAGGTTCCCCAAAATTTTATGAAAAACTCCCTTATTTTATGATGGCTGGGCCCATTGTAAATTTAGCATTTCCCCCTTTTTTTCCCCCCGGCACCTCTTAGATTGTAAGCTTTTGCGGGCAGGGCCCTACCCTTGTGTCTCCTGAAAGTATTTTTTATGTGTAATTCTGTTTTTGTCTGTAATTATCCCCTACATTGTAAAGTGCTGCGAAATATGTTGGCGCTTATAATAAAATTATTATTATTATTTTTTTATTTTTTTAAAATTGGTAGAGAAGTTGTTAAAGTGGGGAAACAAAGAATTTTTTTTGTAAAATTTCCCAGTGAGGAGTCGGGCCGGGAGAAGATCATGGGGTTGGGACAGATGGAGAGAAAAAGGAGACGAAAAAAAACTTTCGAGCGTTCTGTAAGTCCCTGGATGTAACTTTACTGAAAATCACTTATTGTGTCGGTAATATTAGTTGTAGTATAATGGTTTGCATTCGTAAGGGTCGTTTTTTTTATTCAGTCCTATATGGTGGTGATATGAGGTCATGGGGGAGGTATTATTCGGTCACTATGTGCTGGTGTATGTGATTTTTGTAGGATATGCAGTATTTGCCTGTGATTCGGGTTTGGGTTTTTGTAGCGGTGTTATTTGGAAACTGTTTGACTATTATTTAGTAGTTTTATAGGGAAAACACATTAGGTAAAGCTTTTTGATTTTTTAGATTTGGTTGATGGTGGTGCAATGTGTTGCATTGTGGCTCATTATGCGAAATTTCCTCACCTCGCCCTGAGTGCAATTTAGCCTAGGAACGGCCCTGTGTATATGGGACATTGAAACATGTTGGGACACAAAAACGTGAATAGGGTAAGAGTGGGGAAAGGGGGGTTTTTTGGCGGGGCCCCCCCTTTAGGGGACTACCCGGGTTTAGGCTTAGAGGGGTTGTCTGCTACAAAGTAGTTTTAACATGTAGGGAACACTAAATGAAGACTTTTCCAAAATATTGCTTTGTTCATTTTTTTGTTGAGGAGCTACAAATGATTTTATCACCTTCTGAGGGCATTCTGGTTTCTCTTGTTACAGACCTGCTTTGCTTGTTCTCCCCTGATGTTTGTTCTATTTGATAGCAGGGAGTGACATCATCACACAGGTCACAGCACAGAACTGCTGGCAGCCTGAGAACACGTGTGTTATCTGATATTTCAGACAAAAGATACTAATAACTACTGTTTACTTTAGCTCTCAAGCTTCTCTGGACTTCAGAGCAGGAGATTACTCTGAATACACAGAGCTCATATGCTAATTACAGACAGCTTGACCAGGAAGTGACAGGATGCATGAATGAAATAATGCTGCTTTGGCCTATGAAACATTGAGATGAGACAAGCCCTTTAAGTTCTAACCAGGCCAAGTAGGTAGCATGTAGGGTATTGTCCCAATTCGTGCTTCCTCTGACTTTGGTCTATCATAACCCCCTTTGTACCATTACATTTTCTTAGCGCTTGGGCGTGTTGTTCAGGCGCCTCATATTTGTGAACACAATTTTTTGTTCTCTTTTAAGCATATCATTAAAAGTTGAGTTTTAAATACACAAATCCATTGTTGTTTTGTATAAACATAGAGGTATTGAGAATAATATCACTTTGGAGACTCCCCCACGTTTTTGTGGCTTTTTTTCTACAGTTAATCGATGTACAGAAGTCCAATCAGATATCCCACAATGGGAGTGTGACGGACGGAGATGAGAGCGTGCAGTCCAAAAGACGCAGATGTGCACATCTACATAAAACCACAGTGACTGTGTACATAAAAACTGAGCAAAACCGAACAAAAAAAGAAGAAAAAGTGTGGCATTAATAATAAAACATAATTTCATTCCTCAGTCCTTTAGGAAATTCCGTATCAAGGGTCATAATCCAATACACTTCTCTGTCACAAAATAAATGACAAGGCATTGTGGGAAAGGAGCTGAGAAGCTCAAGCGCCATCTATTGGGTGTACCAAATCCTCAATTTGCTTCTGACTCACTGAATCTTTAAAGGGGATTTGCCACAAAGTGAGTTCCTCACCTCTTATCTGCTCAGGAGATAAACAAATCATGCAGAGTCATGAACGGCTGCAGGGGTGAGAGGGAGGGGGTGAGCAGAGAGCGAGGAAGAAGGGAGCGTCTGCAATGTTTACATTACAACTGGTGGATTCTCTATACAAAAGACACAGGCTCATTCACTGCTTTTTCTCGCCAGTCCCTTGCAAGCTCCTTCATGTTCCCTGTCATCAGATAAGAAGTGCAGACAACACAAGCGCGGCCAGATCAGCTCCTGTCAGTGTCCTGGTTGTGTCTAATGTAAACTCAGGAAATTAAGGGGGACTGAGCAATGCTGTAGCTCTCACAGGCTTCACTTTTTGTAATCACCTATATTTAGCAAAGTGATTAAATACCCATTTTGGAGGATCCCACGTCAACATTACATCGTGGCAAATCCCCTTTAAGAAGCAAAAGGGGTATTAGCCAAGCCAGCATCACTCATCTGCATACAGCTGTTTCAGGGTTTTGCCCCTCATCACTGCAGAACAGTGTACTGGCTGGTTGAGTGGGAGGCAATGCGTGGCTCAGAAAGGGTAATATCTCTTCTTGGGGAAAGCACCACAAAGTAAATGAGTGATGTGAGTAAATATGTAAATGTGAGTGATCTTACCTCCTCCTTTGTGGAACCTGATTTCTTCAATAGTAAATGTTTGAAAAGATTGAATTTTTGACTTGTGTACTTCAATAAAGTGTCAGGCTGCATTTGAAATGTTGCGTGGACCTGAAGTTTTTACGTTGCTCATATGCTCCAAAATACAAGTTTTATATTTGAGGATGATACAACCTACATAATACAAGTCACAAATACTGCACTGAATTATATAGATCACACGGGCGCTGTTACAATTTAGATACTGTTTAATTTGATACGGTTTCTGACTAATGGTAAACTTTGTAGTAGGCCAAACAAAGTTACAAGTTTTACAAGGATATTGACCACATTTGAAATACCCCAGCTATTGCCTTTACAATGTGATAAAAAAGTGTGGGGGAAGTAAATTTCTGATTGTAGAAGGTCTCCTCACTACTATTCTACATCCTTTATGTCTTGTCATATATTATCATCAAAAAGTACAGGCAAGTATTTCAAGACAATCTGATATCATTAAAAATATTTACTGGATTCTAATACTAATATGGGAATTATTATATAGAAGTTGTTGGCAAGTTTCAGATCCAACTATTTCCTTGGCTCATTTAAAACCCACTTTGGGTAACCTCGTTTAGACAGTCGTTCACAAATTTTGTTAGATTCTATTGCATAATCCGACGGGTTGGTGGAGTTACATTTTGCACCAGTCGATTCTTCTGCAATTAATACTTTTGAGTGTGGTTTAGATGATTGCTTTGGAAATCTAAGACTGTCTTTCCTGCTTCACTTTTTGTACAAGGTGGTGGTATTAAAAGTTTCTCCCATTTCGTCTCAGATTCAAAAGAGAGAGATTAGATGTTTGGACGATAAATGTAAATCTTAAATTGAGTGGATTGTTGTTAAAATACTTCATGAAACAAGAAATTTCTGAATCATGATTATGCCAGATTAATAACAAATCGTCTATGTACCTTCCGCATCATTCATCCTTAGAAGTGGCCTGGGCACCCCTTGCACTGTTTGGAAGGCTGGAATTGGGGTTCTTTTGTGTTGGAGAGGTCAGAGAGGGGAAATGGTATTAGGTGTGAAGTGGGTGGAAAACTGGTAAGAAAGTTAGGTGGAAGGCCAGGTATTAGTTAGGGGGTTTATAAAGAAAACGCAGAGGTGTCTTATCCATTGGCCTCATTAGGCAGTTGCCCTGTGGCCCCATAATCCAAGGGCCCCAGTTGGTTGTTAAAAATAATTGTTTCATGGATAGTAGCGTTATTTGGTAACTATATAACCATCGTTGTAGAGTGCATTTTGGCTGTCCACAGTATATATGAAAATTTAAGGATCTATGTGTACATTTATTTTTTTTTTTATCAAAACTTAGCGTCCATACACCAAGGTGGCCTCAATTCAGATGGGGATCTACTCTGAATAAACAAATCTCACCGCTCTTGGTGCCTTTCCATTCCTCTGTACTTTATAGGACATAAGGGTCCCAGCTATACTCTGTTCTTATTAAAAACAGCCACTGTTTTGCCGCTGGTCTGCTAGAGGAAACTGGGCATGATTGGGTGTCATATTTGGGAATGGCAGGATATGATGTCATGTACTTTGGTCACTTTGGCACTGCTGTGCCTGGGAGCCCATAATGCTGCTAAGATACCCCTGGTTAGATGTAGCTTTGGAACTCACTTTTTGTCAAAGTGAGGACCCAATCATCCTTGTTGGCTGTAATGTTTTGTATTGTGAAAGGTGGGATTTTGACACTGGAATCCAGTTAAGAGGAGTGGATCATTGACAGTTGACTACTAGAAACCTGGCAGGTTGAGCTGGTGGGGATGACACTAGCTGACAGAGCTGATGTAAATTGTTCCGTATGGTCTGATGTGACACTTGGTGCCTCTCAGCTCCCTTAAACGTTCCTGGAGTTGTGCAGCATTCATCATCTGGTTCCACAGGGTATTGCTTACAATGAAGCGGTCATCAGTGTGTGATGGAGCCAAGGACGTCCACTTTTTTGCCTTTCTGTGACTCTTCCAGTCTCTTGTATCTCTGATAGAACCTGCTGATGACACTCTGTGACACTCTAAGCTCAGTGGCCACATATGTCTGAGAGCATCCTGCTTGAAGCCTCGTAATGGTGAGGTACTGTTGATGAATTGTACGCTATTATCTTGGTCTCATGATGTCACAGGATGAGGAGGACTGTTTAAATCCCAAGTCAAACTGATCCCCAAAATTTATTGGGTGATAAAGAAAACAAACCTGTTAATTTTCCATTAAGCTTGTTTGAGATCAGCAAGTTGTTCAAAAAGTACTGAAACATTGAACAGTTGGACATGTGCATCTCAGTGGAAGAGATTGGCTCATTTAAAAAAATCAAGTTTTTAAGAGTAGTTTATATAGCTAGGCAGGAAGCCTTTCTGCTTCGTGGTAGCCACATGATTGTTGGGGCTCAGTACCTGGAGACAGGCTTGAACTGGCTCACAAAGAAACAGGGGAAAGCCCAAGTGGGCCGTTGCTCAAGACAGAGCTGGAGTTTTTTTTTTTTTTTTTTAAATGCATATTCATCCTTGGGAGAAAGAAGAAAAAAAAGAAAGGAAAAAGCAAGATCCAGGGTAGATTAGATATGTACAGTCCTTTACAGTAACTAAGGTGGACCCCAAAAAACCTCCACTATTGGACCCAAAAAACAACCCAACTGGTGGGCCCTTGGAATGAACTATAGGCACCCCAGTCTGAGGCTGCAGATGTTGCTGGACATTATCAGACCTGCAGTGAATTACGGGAGTGCATTTCTTCTTTTAACTAAGGCTAATATATCAGCTTCAGGGGAGGAGTAAACAAAACAAAACTTAATTTATCAGCACTTATGCTATTAAAAAAAAAAAAAAAAGCCTTTACAATTTTTTTATTTTTTATTTTCCCAGATATAGAAAAAACAAGTGTAAAAATGACATAAAAATAAAGGCTAATGTTTCACGGCCAAAATTAGTAGAATAACCAAGCACGGAAAGCGTTAGTGTACAAACCCACATGTACTAGAGAAAAGCATGATGTGCCCGGTCAGGAAGGATTAGGGGAGGAGCAAATGGCCTGACCAGGAACTGGTTAATGTAGATTCTTCACTTATGATCTATTCCTGGTTTTGGCTTAAAAGCTAAGTGTGTGGGCCCAAGCCTGATGAACATTTTAAAAGAGCCTCTAATCCTTCAATTGAATTGTTCAAACATTAATATTGCTCATATTTTTGAAAAAAAATTCTGCATGTAAATTTCCATAGAGTTTTCAATAAGACCACCTAAAAGCATAGGTTGCTTGCACCTGTCATCTCTATGGTTCAGTGCTACTTCCGTGAGCTTCTACTGTATATGGACTTGGAGGCACATTGTTGGTGGCGAATAGGCCCATAAAACCCTACAGGTTCTGTATTATAGACCCATAAATACCACTGTAATGCTCAGACTGTCCCACAGATGGATAGGGGGATCCCTGGGTATAGTGGGCCTCAGGGCATGGCAGAGCAAGAGAAGCATAGTCAAGTACAGACTTGGATTGGCCCACAGGAAGGTAGAGGAAACCCCTGGTCGGCCCTGAGCACGGTGGGCAGAGACAGAAATCAAGACGCAAACTGCAAGAGTCACGTATAGTCCTGTAAAACGAGCCCCAAGAATAAACTCTTATAAAACCAAGACACCCCAGTCCGACACTGGTCTTGTACAGGAGCTGAATGGTGGACCTCAACTACTCCAGTGCAACATTGCTAATACCCAATCATGCACGAGTCCTAAAATACATGAACCCAATGGATAGTTTGATTCATACTCAACGAGCAGGAGTATAAGTAAATGTGACAATGACTCATTATTTGAAATTCAACAGATTTAAAAGGTACAGGCTTAGAAAACTCTGGCAAACAGCAGTCCCAGCATGGTGGCAATTCCAGTGATGACAGACACTTTAGGGAGAGCTGCTGAGTTACATAGGCTGGTCATGCAACAGCTACGTGTGGTTGTTACGGTCACGCCCAGATAGGTGACAGAACTGTCGGTCAAGCAGTCTGTAGGGTTTAGACATCCTTTCTGCCTCAGGTTTAGATACCCTGCAAAAAATAAAAAATAAAGAGGGAGTTTGATTTAGAATACACATTTCAGATACCTTTTTAGGGAATTCAGAGTTTCTAGAGGGCAACCTTCATGTGGGACCTCAGAATTAGTTGAAGTACAGAGCTGCTCTGAAGGAATGTCCATATATTAGTTGAGGAGCTTATTGAGTTCAACAGAAGTAGTATAGAAGTCTACACTGGGTATATAGTATAAAAGTACAAGTCTTCAACCCAACAAAAAAAAATAAAAAAATACAAGGCATGTGAGGAAAGAGCATGAACAACCTACGCATTTCAAACTAATGGTCTTAGTTTGAAACGTGTGGTAAGGTCGGTCTTCATTTGAAATGCGTAGGTTAGGTCATGCTCTTTCCTCACATGCCTTGTATGTAAGAACACTGCTTGTGTTTGTATTTTTCCTGTTTTTTTTTTTTTTTTTTAATCGCTTGGATTAAAGATTTCGACTTTTATACCATCAACCCGGTGCAGACTTCTACACTTCTTCTATTAAACTGCGGCTGTATGCTGCACGGTGATGGTTAGTTGTACAACATGCATGTTCATAGATTTAAAGGCCTACTTGCCAACTGTTTAGTTTCTGGCTGGAGAACTGGACTTCAAAAGTGAACTATATAGGACACTTGTCAGGTTCCTGGGGCATGCCTACAATATCCCGATTTAAAGGGGAAAGTTTGTCCCATCTAGCCGTTTTCACACCTCTTGTTCAGGCTGTGGTTGGGCCTATAGCAGTGACTGCCATTTCAGAACTCTTCTTAAAAGAGCCTGTTACAGGGACATAGAGGTTGTGAAAAACAATGACACTGTCCAGGCAGAAGGTCCGGCTATAAATATGAGCTGACAGAGCGATTTGTCGTGAAAGGAAGATTCTAGCGAGAGAAAACTTACATTAACCAATTGTTAGCTGCTGAGGGACCCATTATCTTTGATTTCATGTAACTGTGCTCTGCAGACCTGACAGGATGGTACAAGTCTGCTCCCAGGTAAATAAGGGTATGTTCACACAGTGTTTGTTAAATATGTATTTTACGTACCGAAAAACAGACCCCCAATATGTATTTAACAATGTTCGAGTGTGATTACATTGATTTCAATGTAAAAAACATATCATCGTTGCATTGCGTAACATGGATGTGTTCAAAGACATGTAAATTCTTGATACATTTTACGCAATGAAGAGACAATAGAAGTTACAGGATATGTTTCTCCAGTCCAGAAAACGTATCCAAAAAAATATCACACTTTGCGGTACACTTTTGGATGCGTCTGACGCAATACATTTTACGTATTGCAAAAGCGTATCCAGGACACTGTCTACACATACCCTAGGGGTTAAAGTTTTTTTTCCAGTAGTAAGATAAGAGTAGACAAGAGCCATCCTACTGATAAGACAAAAGTGGTCGGTGACTAGAGATGCTTGTGTGAGCAAGCAGGAGAGAACTGCTCCAGCTCTGAAATGAAGCAAAATTGGAGCAGAAATGTATTTGGTTATGGTCTTTGTTTACTTTTGACCAACATGTTTTAAGTTAATTAATGAAATAAGAGTACCCCTTTAACTGTTGGTAGGCAAGCATCATGTAATACTTAACTTCTCCTGTAGTGGCAGTAGAGGGGAGATGAACACTTACTCCCACCACATAATACAGTTGATAACTAGGGGTCCCGATAGCATAACACCCTGTGATCAGCTGATTGTCCAGTTTTTTTTGTTAGGAGGGTCGTGGACAATCTATGCAATTAGAATAGGATGCATGCATAATACCAGCCAGCCTCGCCTCCTGCCAAGTAGCATGTCTCCATGACCAATGTCAGATCTGGAGCAAGAAAGCAGTGCTGTCCAATCCCTTAATGAGTATAAATTATTAGCAGGACAGAGGGGGTTCTATGAGGCTCCGGGGACTATACAATACTCCTGGTTAGTAGCAGTTAGTAGGCTGCTGGCTCCTGGACACTGTTAGAATATGTTCATACAGTGTTAGATGCATGTGAACATACGCTTTTAGCTACGTGTCTGGATCCATCTGTCGGACCCTAAACGGACCCAAACACGTATCTAAGGCTAGGTTCACACAGCTTAATTGCGGGACGTAATTACGCCCCGCAATTATGCCGTGTGTCCGGGGGCCGGCACCTCGCCAGCCCATAAACTTCCATTACCAGCGGCGCGTATACGCCGTGAATAATTCACATGTCACTTATCTCCCCCCGCGGCGGATTCGCCGAGCAGGGGGAGGAGACGTAATACATAGTTCTCTATGAGATCTGTGGATTACCGTAATGACTGGGACGTATTCCAGCCGTAATTTGCGCACTCCGGCGCGTAATTACGGACTGAAATACTTCCAATTTTAAGCCGTGTGAACATAGCCTAATAATTAGCAATGTGATTTACACGAGTGATCGCCGATGTGTCTCACTGCGACTTCCAGATCCGTTCTAAGAATTGACACATCAATTCTTGGTCCGAAGGACGCAGCAGGAGCCCTGTTATAAACTCTCGGTAAATGGCCTCTTAAAGTTGTTTCATGCAAGTGGCCGAGACTCCCGCGCCAGACAGTTGCTAGCGCAAAATTAAGCCAATCAGCCAACCATAGAAGGTGCTCAGGAAGCAGAGCCTCTTTGTGACTGGCTGCATGGTGCACTAAAGTCTTCCTGTTTTTTGGGGAATGGAGCATTTGTGTGGGTGCAAGCAGGAGGGACTTGTTAAGGCACATTGAGCATCTATTAGGCTATGGCTCCACAGGCAGATTCAGTATTTAGAATCAGCAAAAATATGACTGTAAACCGTCCCCATAGACCTCAATAGAAAATTCGCTTTGTAGTCTACACCGCTCAGATTTACAAAATAAAATCTGGGAGGGGGGGGGGGGGGGAAAAAAAAACCTTGGAACGGGTAATATAAACCCCAGAAAATGGCCGGTTACAGTATTGTTCAATGACAGGTGCCATCCGATACCCGGAAGCTGGACAACAAACAAAAACCGACTGTAAAATACTGGTTGGATTCTAATTGGAATACGACCGGTAGATTACAGTCTGCCGTGTAGACGCGACCTGAGTGGTTTCAGCAGCCAATGTGTCTCCTGGGAGATATTGTTAATAGTTTAAGACATGTTCTGGGTAGACTAGCTGTCCAACTTCTAGCTCTCCATCTATCACAAGACTACAACCCCTCAATTGTCCTCACAGTTAGGGTATGTCCACCCGATGTACTGCGGCGCGTACAGTACATCATGTCTTTCGGGAGCTTGCGTTAATACGTGCGTACTCCCGTGGCACGGAGGTGGTGGTGGTGGGGGGGGGGGCGCGGAAGCCCGCCGGCCCCATTGACATTCATTACATGCGGCGCGTACAGTACATCATGTCTTTCGGGAGCTCGCGCTGATAAGTGTGTACTTCCGTGGCGCAGAGGTGGGGGGGGGGGGGGGGGCGCGGAAGCCCGTCGGACCCTTTGACATTCATTACTCGCGCCATGTATTTGCCGCGGGGAGACTATTGTACGAGCAGGGAGAAGAGGCGTAATCCATAGTTCTCTATGAGAACTATGGATTACTGTAATTTCGGCGCGCATCTCACCCATATTAGAGCTCAAATACATGGCGAAATTACCCTGTGTGAACACAGCCTTCCAACTAGAGGGACAGGTTTGAAACCACAGCCTAGAAAAAAAAAAAAAAAAAAAAAGGAAGAAGAGGGAAAACCCTACACTAGATACTAATTTTACCAACATCTACACGTCAGTCAGTCCCCAATGCAGACATGTAGTAGAGAGCCCCAATTCTTGCCACAGGCGTGTACTGTTCCAATCATCATCATGAGCTATTGTTGTCTTTTCAACAGTCTGGCTGTGTCTAGCACAGGGGTGTCAAACTGCCGGCCCTCCAGCTGTTGGGAAACTACAACTCCCATCATGCCCACTGTTATAGATTATACAAATGCATGATGGGAGTTGTAGTTTTCCAACAGCTGGAGGGCCGCAGTTTGACACCTGTTGGACTCTAGCAGATATAAAGTAAAATAAAAACCTACGGGCAAGAAAGTGATAAAAGTTCTTCCACGTCTGACAGGAAACCCTCTTAGTCCCTTCATTGATTACTCACCTGCTTTGGCCGTCTCAGTCCCACAGACTTGAAGAAAACCACACGATTTCTTTGTGGTCACTAAACAGGTTCCATAGTCACATGAATAGCAGTCAAGGGTATGTCCTGGAACAAAGAAGGAGAAAAACTAGAGTTATGCAAAGGAACCAGTGAGTGTTCTTGATTTGCAGGCGGCTTCCAAGAAAATGGCTAGACCTGTGAGCCGAGCGACACGTGGCCCTTCACAAGTGACGGACTCTGGCAGGGTAGCCACCACCAACTCCATTCCTTTTACTGCTTGAACAGACAGGAGGTCTTTGTATTTTGGCGTATCTATGTCTCATTCCTCACACAGAGATGCAGTGTAAAGTCTAAGGGTCCGTCCACACGGCATGGTTTATTGGTCGGATTTTCAGACGGTTTGTGGATTTGGAAACAGTCTGAAAACGGACAAGAAACCGTCCCCATAGACTTTAAAAGAAAATCTGTTCACTAGTCTACACTGAATGGATTTTCAGCCCCCGTTCGGAAAAACTTGCAGCATGTACAATCTTCCACCCGGTGTTCGGAGTGGAATGTGTGCAGTTCAATGGCTAAGGGGGACGGGCGAATCTGCAAACCACGGACAGGACCGTCCCTCAAAACCTTTGAAAGACAATAAATTCATTACTGTGATGATATAGGGTTATATGATAGAGGGAGAGAAGCTGAGCTCTGTGATATATAGGGTTATATGATAGAGGGAGAGAAGCTGAGCTCTGTGATATATAGGGTTATATGATAGAGGGAGAGAAGCGGAGCTCTATGATATATAGGGTTATATGAGAGGAGAGAAGCTGAGCTCTGTGATATATAGGGTTCTATTAAAGGGATTAGGATTTGTGAGTAAAAATCAGAACTCCTAGGATAGATATTGAATCCCGATAATAGTCATCTGGTGCGGGCTGGGTAATCAGGACTCTCATTCCATTCTCATCTCCATCGTCTTTCCAAAACCCTTTTTTACTTGCTTACTAACGAACTGCTCTCCTGCTTTATGTGGGCTTCCTCCAGAGCTAAAAATAATGGAGGCTTGTCTGTCCAAGCTAATGTAGTCTCAGCATGAGAAGGAACCATAGACTGATGGTGTTAGATTGATTCTTGTTGTTACAATAAATTCATATTTTCCATTAAGAAGTCCGCTATGCGTGTTGTGTCTGTCTTAGCCTTGATGACCACATGGGGGAGTGGAGGTTTGAGTATTCCTGGTGCAGGGAGTGTCTATAATTTACCTGTCTGGATCCTGGAGATGCCCCCATGGTAACCTGGCTTTGAGTATTCAGCTCTGTTTACTGGGATAGGAGGAGAAGAATAGGCACAAGAGACTGCCCATAGGTTTATCAAGAGGAGAGCTGAAGAGGAAACGGCACATGTTGGGAGTTTTGGCAGTACCGTGGTTGCAGTACAGTCAGTTTGTTTTATCTGTGGGATATGAACAAGAAAGAGGCCAGGATCCAAGTTGTGGACCAGAACCTAAGGTCAGGAGGGGGGTTGGAGGCCAGCACCTATGAGAGATACTATAAGAAGTATTGGACTAAAGACATGTGTAGACTTTACTGGAGTTGAGTTGCAGCAAACACAATTGTCTGTAACACATTTGCATCATATTAACAATGCAGAAGGTTGTTTAAAGGAGTCAGTTTTATCACTTTCTGCCTGTGGCAGGAAGTATTAAAGTGGGAGACTTGGTGGTGATGGACAATATCACAAAGCTTCCAGCCGCCTTGTTAACCGATCAGCACCCCGCGATCTCACCACGGGGGTGCTGATCGGACATGCACCGTGTCTTGTAGATTTAGATGCCGCAATTGACTCGCCCTCTATGGGGCAAATCAGCAAGGAACTAAGCCAGCTTTGTTCCCTGCTGTTACTGGCAGGTGTCATCTGCAATTACAAGCTGACACCAGTCTTTTATGTAACGGGATTACTGAGCAATGCCGCTACATAAAACCTTACTGGCACCAGGACCTATGGTACATCCTGTATTGGTAAGGGGTTAAACTGTCCCATACTTTTTTTTGGGGGGTGGCATTTTTTGCAATTTGAGTGGGTTTTATTTGGTCTATGGCAGTTTTTCTTTTCTTTCAAGCAATGTGTAGTATTTTTCTCTCTCCAGAGATTGGCATCATGTTTTTTGGTGCAAACACAAGTGTTTTTTGTGGAGTTTGTCTTCTATTCTAAAAAATAAGTGAATACCGAAAAAAAAAAAAAAAAAAAAAAAAAAAAAAAAAATTCAGCTTATACGTATTGACTAGTGTTGAGCGATTATTATCGACAAAGTTGAAATCGGCAAGGTTTTTATGGTGATCGAAATTTCCAGATCATGCGATAATTAAGGTTAAAATCTGTGCATCATCTATTAAGATCGCGCCTTTTTCGGCGCTTCCTGTAATTCTGGCGGCCAGCAAATCAGATTACAGAATAGAGCAGGATGAGATGTGTGTGCGACGTCATGACTGGGATGTGTATGGTTGCGATTGGCTGGAAAAATCACATGACCTCGTTTTACATAGAACAGCGTTTCCTGTTTCAGCCTCAGTGTCTCTCAGCGTCTCATAGGGATAGGACCTGCGTTCTGCCTGTGGCCAAACAGCTCAGCGAAATTATTCTATTTCTGCACAGAGAACCTCTACTATTAGCTGTGATCCTTCCAATTTAGTTAGATTAGGGATTTGAACATTTTATGTAGTTAGCTAGAGAATTTTAAAGCAGCATCTACCGCTGTAAATTCTTGGGGGTGGGAGGGGGGGGGGGGGGGGCCGGTGGGCGAACACACAGACAAGCTTTTATCTATTAAAGAACAAATGGATAAAAGTTCACCAAGACTTAGTGTAGACATTGTAGTGGAATATCTTTATTATTAACAGTTTGCTATTGAAATATTTCCTGGATATTGGGCAGCCTGAACTGATATTGGATAAACATCATCATTTCTAGTAACTGCAGGTCTCTTTGTTAGCTGCAAAACGCCACTTCTATTAGCATTATACATTTCAGATAGGTGTTCAATTTTACCCATTACACCCGTGACTGTTGATATATCCACCTTGCTCTTAAATTACAAGCCACCAATCTTGTAGTCAGCACAGGTTGTTTGTTGCCAAAAATACCGTTTTATCATACGAAAAAAATAACAGATAGGTGGTTTTTTGACTTTTGCGCACTCAGCACTGTTCATTGATGCAGCATCTACGTAAATCTTAAAACAGCAATTCTATATTCACCACAGGTGAATTGAAAGGTGCAAAAAATACCGTTTATTATATCAAAACGTAACAGTTACGTGTTTTTTGGACTTTTGCCCAGTCCAGATTTGTTGATAGAGACACCTTGCAGTTAAATTTGAATCCACAATTATGTTTGATTAGAGGGATTTGAAAAATAGCGTGATTTCCCGTTTTTTTAATAAAAATTTTTCCCCCAAAATATTCCAACCTTTCCCAAAATTTTTATATTTCTGAAAGGGAGCGAAATGCAGGGGGTAAGCGACAAAGAGGGGGGGGAAACACAGGGGGTAGGTACGGGAGAAGTGCTCCTTCCATGCGGGCGACAACACGCAAGCCAGCCCATCGTCATTGAGGACCGTCAGCCTGTCTCGTTGGGTCAGGGCCCTGTGAATCTAAGAACGAACATGCCCAAACTGTCCTTCAGTGGATAATGCAACCTGCATTTGCAGTTTACCCCTCGTCCCCCAGTCAGGCCACAAATTCTCACAGCATCATCCAAAATGAACACCCAAAAGTCAACTGGTTTCCCACCACTGTGGAATCCCTTGTCGAAGACCTCTTGATGACAAAATCGGTTTGGGGGGCAGAAGGGGATGTTAAAGTAAGAGGATGATTAGTCGCTCTGACCCCAGTTATGATGCCATCAAGAGGGAAACAAGCCGGTCAATCGGCAAAAATCCCCCGCGGTCGGCACGCCCTTTCATGCCCCTTGCTTTTAGCCGCATTCTGGATGCAGAAAGCAGGACACCAAGTCACCGTTTTTTGAGATGATGAGACACATTGCGGATCCACCCGGTCTTTTCCGCAGAATTTGTTGCGAGGCTTCATCAGGGGAAGGAGGAAGACAATGGGGGGATGCAAAGGGTTCCCGCCCAAAAGGGGAGGGCGGTCGCCGAAGTCCGCTGAAGATTCCCC